>JACEII010000990.1:0-11723 GCA_014332785.1 Antheraea mylitta
AATGAATAAAATCTAGCTAGATCATCGATTTATCATCCCCGAAACTAACTACATACTAAATTTCACGGAAATAGATAATATCGTCTCCGAGATCCTGAATATATACAAATATAAAAATATACAAGAACTAGCTGTTGCCCGCGGTTTCGCACGCGATTTTTTAATATATTAAATAAATGTAAAATTGTGATTAGATGTGTAAATTACAGAAATACTCTCTAAATAATATTTGTAAATACGACACGCACATCATATACTGTAACAGGTAACATGTACATTATATATGTGAATACTAACAGTGTGTCGAATGGGATGGGATTTATCATCTTTATTTATCACCTGGAATTTTAAACTACTATATACCATCCTCAGTGCTCACTTATACTATATAAGAAAGTATTAAAAATATTAAACTATACATTATCGAACAATATGTGTTAAATCTTTTATTATGTGGATATAATATGCCCATGTTGCTATAATTTAAATCACATATAAAATTTGACTTTTAATTATATTTATTCTTAGAGTCCAGTACAGCGCACGTCTCACGCGCATATATACATTGAATAACATATTTTTGATCAATTTCACACTGATGAATACACGGGTAACAGTTCATCAATACATAGTATAAAACAAAGTCCTCTGCCACGTCTTTCTAAATGTTTATTCGCAATAAAACCTACATAACGCAACTTCATGCCGTTTTCACCAATATATAATATGATACTTGGGCAAGGCTTATGTATAGTTTGTCTTATTATCAGTGCGGGCAACGTCTTCTGAACCCGCTAGCTTAAAATAAAACAGCTAATTAGTTAGTTATTTGCCCGTAAAATTCCCGTTCAAATATTACTTGTAGTCCGATGAAGCTGCTAAAACCTTGCTAGGTCATAAGCGTAGAGGTTTTGAAGGGTTATATCTTCGGTTATTTATATATAGATACAGAAATATAGTTTACAATTTCGAACTTTAGTATATGTTCCATCTACTATAGGTTTTCGAGTGTCAAATTTGAAGTTAGTTTGCTAGATCGAACTCAGGTATTGGAGCGAAATGTCGCATCACTAACGAACCGTATCGTTACCTTAGTTTGTCTACTCTTGACGAACCAGTACAGTTGTATCATATATCGAGTGGTAAGTTTATGTAGTCATATTTTAACGAACTGTAAGGTTAGGTGTATTTATTTTAAATATTGGCCCCGGCTCTTTGACTAAATCTTTCTCGGTAAAAATTTGCGAAGCTACTGATTATAATTAAAAGAGGCAACTTAACAACACTAAAGATATTGTAGGGTAGTAGTTTTTTTTCGAACTCACTATGTTATTGGCCTTACTAGGCCTTTACAGCTTCACCGAACTACTAAGGCGAGCGCTTAAGGCACTCAGCCGAATAGGGTAGTAGTAATTTTTATGTCATAGGAGGCAAACGAACAGGAGGGTTACCTGATGTTAAGTGATCACCACCGTCCATAGACACTAGCAATACCAAGAGTGTCGCAAGTGCGTTGTCAACCTGTTCTTGGGGGAAGGAGGGCAGAGGTTTGAGAGAGAGGAGTAATGAGGGGAGGGTAGAGAGGAGGGCATGAGCCTCCGGCGTTCTCACTAATCGAATGAAACGCGACACTGCAAGCACTGTTACTTCACGTCTGTTTTCTGTGAGACGGTGGTACTAACTCGGGCAAGCCGATCCATTCATGTCGAAATAGCTTCAGCGTGGCTCTACCACTACTATTAACGAAAAAGTTATAATTAAAGAAATAAAAGAAAAAAACATCTCATAACTCTATTAAAATATATAATTTCCACATTGATATATAAAAACCTAAGATGTGCACTAACGGGTCACAACCCACACACAAAAACGCTAACAACGTATGTATGTTGGGGAGCTTTTGCGGCCGGTTTTGAGCGCTACTTTCGAGACTGTGCGTCTTAGGTTTTTATGTCAACGAAATTCCATGACGAAGTCGCGATAACCAAATAGTAAGAAAATGAATTAAATTAGAATTACGGTGAATAGAACTTCATGATTGTTTTTGCAAACTGAAATTATTGTTATCTACATTACAGATATTTAAGAGCTTTAGAAAGTAATTACTATAAATACATAGGTTATAAATATTACAATAGAGGTTTTAAATTCCAAAAGAATGTAAATAAATCAAATTTAACCTAAAAGAATCTTGGTCCTGATTTTAGAGTACTCATAAACTATTTTCTATTTCAAATCTTTACAGTATTGAATTTTGTTTGGAAAAATAAATTCTGTTTAATAAATTTTCTTCAAGGCTGATTAGTATAGTTAGGAATCATTGACAGTGTATTTAATTTGTAATGAAGCTAGTTAATAAATAGTTTTTACTCAAATATGATATATAAAAAAAAATGTATGTTATTAATTCAAACTCTTATTCTTAACATTTAATTTTATCGCTTGAACACGTCGTATGCAGTACTACGAATTTGCCATTTAACATTTTTGTCTAACTCTTACAGTTTAGTTAAAAAATGTAAAAAACCGCAAATTTGACTTTCAAAGCTGTAATAATAAATCTAATGTTGAAGATAGAAATTCGACTCAAAAAAATTTTTTGTACCAAATCTATACTAATATTATAAAGCTGAAGAGTTTGTTTGTTTGTTTGAACGCGCTAATCTTAAGAACTACCGGTCCGATTTGAAAGTTTCTTTTAGTGTTAGATAGCTCATTTATCGAGGATGGCTATAGGTTATATATCATCGCGTTAAAACCAATAGGTGCGGAGCACTAATGAAGAATGTCTCAAAATCGGGCTATTTTTAGAGCATCCGTTGCGTATCAGTGTCAGTATTATCTTTGTGTTACCATGGTAACATGATAACATTCTATCGGAAATAATATCAGGGTTTATTTTGTGTTCCTGTTCAAAAGTTTATTCTCGTTATTTTTAATTCCAATTTTTGATTATACGTAGTACGTTGCTATCGCAAACATTTTGAAAGTCTATTTTGTGCTGCTATTCTAAAAGGTTAGTAGTAATAATATTCGTCCATCAATACAGGCGAAGGAATTAATCCATACTGCCAATTCTGAAGTCGTCAATATAGGTAATTCTTATGTATTCTCTACCCAGTTTTCTTCTATGTCTAAGTTAATGTAAAAGTATAAGCGCCAAATCTTCTATATAATATTTTGTAAATTTTTATCTTCTTAGTTTTCAAGATCACAGAATACATGCTCCGTGGTATTATTTTTCATTCATTTCACTTATGCACAATAAACAAACTATATTACATTAAACGCCACCAATTTAACACAGTATAGAGACAAATCACATAAGATTATGAATAAAATATAAAATTATAGCGGCTAAATGAAACGTCTTGTATCACTTTAAGAATATATTACAAAAAAAAAGAATCAAGACACAGTTTGGTTTCACAATACAAAAAAAGTAATAATAAAGCGTCTATGCAAAAAATGACATATCCGTACGCACTCGCCCAAGGACACTTTAAAAGCCACTGGCGTAACGCTCGGGAGGACGCCGCGCTCGCGCAGGGCGCTGGAGTGGTGGGGTAAGAGAGGGAGGATTCCGTACTATGCGCGCCCGTGCTATATTCTCCCCCTCCAAGCCGCGTAAACGACCCGTGCGCGACTTGGGTGGACGACCCCGCTTACGGAGTTGGGCTACAACATCGTTTTCTCCTATATAAGGTGTAAGGGAACTGACATGATACTTCCCTAGGCGATGACCATCCTTGTCTTCAACTTCATAGGTTGTAGGACTAACTATCTTACTGATTACGTAGGGACCTTGGCGCCGTGGTGCAAATTTACGGGTAACACCTTTCTGAGCATTACTTAAGACATGTGAATTGATTAACACACGATCGCCTACTGTTAATCGCACGCCTCCACGTCGTTCAGCGTCAGCTACTGTCTTTCTGGCATCTTGTTGCCTTTCAAATCGGTCCTTCACATCTTGAAGAGTAGCGGTGAATCTCTGTAGATATGGTGTTATTTGCGGTACAAAGTTCTCATGTTCCACTACGGTACGTATATCCAACGACACTTCGATTGGTGATCGCAGTTGACGAGCAAAATTAAGATAAGCTGCGGATTCGCCGGTACCCTGGTTAGGTGCTGTATTCATAGCAAAACGTACAACGGGTAGCGCTTCGGGGCAATTCCTATGATGTGATCCTAGTAGTATCGATAGCATTTGTTTCATATCACGATTCTTCCTCTCAGCCGGATTCGCGGCTGGATGGTAAACAGGAGTAAGGTTTTGCTGTACTCCTAGAGTGAAAAGAGCTTTCTGCATCACTCCAGCTATAAATTGAGATCCATTGTCCGATATAATTCTACGAGGTAATCCATACCGTAAAAATACTTCCTCTATCAATAATTTAGCACAAGCCTGTGCAGTGGCCTCCTTCATAGCAAACAACTCTACCCACCGTGTTGAAGTATCCTCGATTAGGAATATCCAGCGTTCTTGTGAAGGGCCCTCCGGTAATGGCCCAAATAAATCCATGGCTAATACTTCGAAACGCTGATTTTGAACAGGTGTTTGCAGAAGACCTGCTGGTTTTAGGTTTGTAGGTTTGTACATTTGACATTTCTCACAAGTTTTGATATAGTTGGCAATATATTTTCTCAATCCTGGGAAATAAAATCTTTCACTAAATTTTCTTACAGTTCTTTCCAGACCCAGATGTCCCGCAGTTGGAGAATCATGCAATTGTCGCATGATCTCTTCGCGAAGAGAAACAGGCACTACCAACTGTGGTTCTTCTGAATCATCTGGATAATGAAACAAAACGCCATTAAACATGTAATAACCACGACTTGTCCATCGGATACAATCCTCTTGATCAGGACTTTCAAAATCTTTGATAATTTTATTCACATCGGGATCTTGTAATTGAGCCTCTTGTATCTCAGAAGGCTGCCGATGTGGGAAATCTACAACGAAAGGGCATGTGTCAACACCTTCCTCGACAACTGGACGACTTAAAGCGTCTGCAATAACGTTAACGCGTCCTGGAGTATATTCAATATCAATATTGAATGACTGGATTTTAATAGCCCATCTGGCTAAACGGCCACTTGGTGTTTTCAAAGACAACAGCCATTTCAAAGGTTGATGGTCGGTGACTATTTTGATTTCCGTCCCTTCAATGTAACCTCTAAATTTCTCCAGTGCCCACACTACGGCTAAAGCTTCTCGCTCAGTAGTGTGGTAATTACGCTCTACCGAGGTGAGCAGACGACTGGCGTATTCGATTGGTCGCTCCTCTTTCGGCTCAGCCCCTTGCATGAGTACAGCACCAAGTGCATAAGCGCTAGCATCTGTACGTATGATAAAGGGTTCATCAAAGTTGGGTTGACGAAGAACGGGTGCAGACGTCAACTTAGCTTTCAACGTCTCAAAGGCAATGCTCTGAGCATCTTCCCATTTCCATCGGTTATGCTTGCGGGTAAGCTCTGTCAATGGTCGGGCTATTTCAGAAAACTGTGAGATGAATTTACGAAACCAAGCGCAAGTTTGTAAGAATGTTCGAAGCTCCTTTACATTGGTTGGTGGCAGCATATCCTTCACAGCCTGGACCTTGCAAGGGTCTGGCTCCACTCCTTGAGCCGAGATAATATGACCTAAGTAGTTAAGACGTTCTCGTGCAAAGAAACACTTATTCCGATTAGCTGTTAGGTTAAATTGGCGGAGACGGGCGAAAACTCGACGGAGGTCATCTAAATGACGGGTCAAATTTTCAGATATCACCAGGATATCGTCTAGGTATGCCACAACAGTTATATCTCCTAACCCAGCTCGGAAACGGTCTATCAACCGCTGGAAAGTTGATGGTGAATTCTTCAAACCAAACGGCATTCTCCGAAACCTGAAGGTTCCAAAAGGAGACACAAATGCAGTTTTATCTCTATCTATGGGCGAAACCTCTATTTGCCAGTAACCTGCGCGCAAATCAATCGAACTCATAACTCCGTTGAGCTTTGTCGATTTAATGATCTCATCGATGAGCGGCAGTGGATATTTATCGTTACGGGTAATTTTATTCAAACTTCTATAATCTACACAGAATCGAGGCTCCCCATTCTTTTTCGGTACGATTACCACGGGTGAGGTCCACTCTGATTCTGCCTCTTCTATAATTTCTTCAGCGAGCATTTTTTCTATTTCTCGCCTCATGATTTCTTTCTTCTCAGGTGACACTCTATATGGTGGAACGGCGATCGGTCTGTGATCACCAGTATCAATGCGATGGATCGCGTATGGCGTAGGATCTCCCCCTGGTGTAAAAATATCCTTATTTTCTTCCAGTAGACTGGCTAATTGTTCCTTCTCAGGTGATGACAGAGAAGTTCCCTCATCTTCACGCAAACTTAACGTAGAGAAGATGTGCTGTCCCTCATCAGCTTCGTATTCCAAAGTCATGTCTGACAACCCAGGAAGTGACCATTTACCTTTATTAAAATCAAGTATCAGGCCAGCATCCCTTACAAAATCGCTACCTAAAAGCGAATCGGTCGCACCAGGAATGACAATAAAAACCGTAGGTATCACAACCTCTCTTACTCTCACCTCAACAGTAGCAGTTTGTACATTTTTCAAACGCGTAACACTGTCAGCGAACCTTAAGTCTAACTTAACCCAAGTAAATTGCTGTCCGTTTTTACATAGCAATTGATATAAACTATCACCCGCAATTGATTGCTTAGCACCGGTGTCGATTATAACACGTCCCGTTTCACTAAAAACATTTATATACAATACCGGTCGACCACGGGGTCGAATGGGACTAGCGGACGCCACGCTGGCGTATGAAAACGTAACGGTATTGGACGATGACTTCTTCTCACGACATTTTGGACAGTTTGCTCTTATATAACCAGCAGTACCACACCCGAAACATGTGGGAGGCACGGGAGACACACTAGTTTCCTCTGAATGCTTTCTTTGCAATTTATGACATTTCTCTTTTTCATGTCCATATGATTTGCAATATGTACAACGCGAGCGGTATTTCTTAGCCGCTGTTGACAATGAAGGCGGTGAAATCCATATGGGTTCAGGTGCTTGTACCTCCAAAAACATATCTTCAACTCGTCTAGCATGTTGAAGAAGCTCCGTGAATGTCTTGACTGACGGTCTAGCCACCTTTTCACGTATACGGCGGTGAAGAAGGCCATAAATCATGTCCAACTGAACTTCCTCTGTAATAGTGTTCGGTGGTAACTGTGAAATTAATGCGCGTGCATTGCATACAAAAACATCTGTGGATTCTTCACCTTGCTCTTTACTAAATAATTCACGATATACTCTATGTGGTGGGAGGCGCGGACCATACATTTGTTTCATAAGATTAATCGCTTCGGTCCATGATGTTATACTGTGTTTAACACCTTGCCACCATGTAGCAGCTAATCCGGTGAGAAGCATAGGCAGTCCTTTGACAGCCATCTGATCGTCGATACCTGCACACTCTTTAAAAATTTGTATCGCCTCGATAAATGCTAAGACATCTCCTGTACCGTCAAACCTTGACGTACAAGTCGTAAAACTAACGGCCGTAGGCATAGTCGACATTGATAGCAAGGAAGACCGGTCAGGCACCGGCCTGCGCAGCATCTCCATCAGTTGTGTGAATTAGTCATTCGACATCACAACCTGCGGTGGGACGGCAGATTTATCCAAACCTCCCTGGTCTGCATCGCCTTCTGAGGACGAATCGTCTTGTTGTTTCCTACGTGGCATCGTTGTATCAGTTTATAAAACTTCTCATAAAGATATATCTTAATATCTTAACTAGTGACAATACGTGTCACGAAATTAAAAAAAAAAAGAGTGAAAATAACTAATCTCTTTTATAGATTACACCGTTTAACAAAACAAATGTCCACAAAAAAAAATATGCAGTTCAAAGTTTGTGTGAAATAATAAAAGGTGCACTTCCCTCAAAATTCGATGAACAACGAAGTATATATATACTGAAGACTGAAAACGGCCGCAAGCGTCACTCAGGTCGCTACGCTGCCATTTTATGTTGCATAGCCGGCACACGGCACGGCTAGGTACTATGCGGCAAGGCGTGCCCAAGCCGATCACGAAGTACACAACACAAAAGTCTAACACAGCAAATATAGTTGTTTACGACTGTATTTACACCATAAACTGATAGTACTTATGTAGATGTTATAATCACCGTATAACATACAGCAGTTTAACACAGTGAGAAATTATTGTCTTTTGCACAATTTCACAAACAAACAAAAACGGGCGAGTCCATTATATAACTGCGTAATAATTAACTTCAATCGGCCTCAAGTTGGGCTGCCAATTATAGCGGCTAAATGAAACGTCTTGTATCACTTTAAGAATATATTACAAAAAAAAAACGAATCCAGACACAGTTTGGTTTCACAATACAAAAAAAGTAATAATAAAGCGTCTATGCAAAAAATGACATATCCGTACGCACTCGCCCAAGGACACTTTAAAAGCCACTGGCGTAACGCTCGGGAGGACGCCGCGCTCGCGCAGGGCGCTGGAGTGGTGGGGTAAGAGAGGGAGGATTCCGTACTATGCGCGCCCGTGCTATAAAATCCACTACATGACAGACTGAAATCCCGCCAAAAACTCCTCAAAAAGTTCATTCTACGTTAGTTTTGTTCCCAATATTTTTGATGACTTTTTGATTTTTTTTTTCGAAATGACTACGCTATTGACCCAGCAAGGTCTTAACAGCTCACCGGACTACAAGTAATATTTGAACGGGAATTTTACGGGCAAATAACTAACTAATTAGCTGTTTTATTTTAAGCTAGCGAGTTCAGCAGACGATACCCGTCCTGATAATACCTAAACCATGCCCAAGAATCATTTTATAAATTGGTAAAAACGACAAGAAGATGCTTTTTGATTTTATCGCAAACAGACATATAGACAGACGTGGAACACGACTTTGTTGACACTATGTTGTGATGAACTGTTATCCGTGCATTCGTATGTGTGAAATTGACCAAAAATATGTTGTTCACTGTAAACATGCGCGTGTGACGTATGTTGTACTGGACTCCAAGAATAAATAAATTGAAAATCATGTTTGTATGTGACTTAAATTATAGCAAGGTATATTAATAACTTGATTATATCAACAATATGGACATATTATATCTATATAATAAAAGATTTAACACATGTCGTTCGATAATGTATGGCTTAATATCTTCATTACTTTCCTATATAGTGTAAGTGAGCACTGAGGGTGATACATAGTAGTTTAATGTTCCAGCTATGTAGGCTTATGATAAATCTCATCCCATTCCATACACTATTAATATTCACATATATAATGTACATGTTACCTGTTGCTGTAGTTGATGTGTTTGTCATACTTACAAATATTTTTGAAAGAGTATTATTGTTATTTACACATTTAATAACAGTTTTAAATTTATTTAATATATTCAAAAACGCGTGCGAAGCCGCGGTTAACAGCTAGTTTAATAATAAAAAAGGTCCATTCATAAGCTTAAAAAAAATATCACAGTTTGCAGGACAAAAAAGTAATAAAAACCATGTTTTCCGTGTATATATAAATAATATGAAAAAACTTTAAATTACATTTAACTCTTAGAATTGCAATTTTGAGTTCCGCTTTTAACAAGAGCTTCGGACATTTTCCAAAATATTTTAGGCTGAGAGCAAAAAATATAATCTAATCGAATAGATAGAAAACACGATATCCCAATTTTATAAATACCAAACTTTATTCGCTTTCTTTATACAGTAGTCCGGTGAAGCTGTTAATGCCTTGCTAGACTATTAACGTAGTTAGTTCGAGAAAAAAGGCTAACACGCAGCGGAAGCTCCCAAGAACCAAAAAATCCTGATTTTGAAACATTCTTCACTTCACCCGATCCTATTGGGGTTAGTAGCGTGAATCATCACTATCGCTATATATCAATATAGCATATAACCTTCCCCCATAAATGGGCTATATAACTCTGAAAGAATTTTTCAAATCGGACCAGTAGTTCCTGAGATTACCCCCTACAACGTCATAAACTATACCTCTTTGTAATATGAGTATAGATATAGTATCTTCGTATTTTCGATCGATATGGCTTTTTGCCTTTGCTAGTATTTTTATTTCTTTCTATTTGAATATTTACTTCTTACAGAAGTCTTTAACAAATTATTTATACTATAATACGTTAAGAAAAAAATAAATAACGATTATTAAATCTTTCAAATACATTTATTTCATGAAATTCTAAATTTATATTAATTTAAAAATTTGATTTTTTTGAAAGGAGTCTCTTTTATAATTGTATACAGAGTAGCGAGTCGAATTTAATTAAAATCATGCAAATGTACACCTTTTCAGTGAGCATGAGACTTCGGCGTTTCTTTGAGCGAAGTTTTTATTAAAATGTTCGAAGCAACTGAGTTTAGATGTGACAAATATTGGTCTTGATTTGTGCTGCTTTCATTAGCATAAGCGATTAAACGTTCATGAGAAGTCAAAAGTCATATACCCTTTATTATGTATTTATAAAATAATAGGTTTTTTTTATACCACGACGGTAGCAAGCAAGCATGCGTGCCGCCAGATTTAAAGCGGTAACCGCAACCTATGGACGCTTGCAACATCATAAGTGTCACATTCGCGTTGTAACCCTTACTTATTTACGCAAACGAATAGGTGGGTCACCTGACGCTAAGTAATCACCATCGTTCTTAGACACCAACAACACCAGGGGAGTCGCAAGTGCGTTGTCAATATGAGTCTTCGGGAGGGGAACGGAGAGAGGAAGTAGGTATCCGGCGCTCTCACTGACCGAACGAAACGCAGCAATGCAAGCTCTGTTACTTCACGTCGGTTTTCTATAAGAAGTCGGTACTACCCGAGGTTAGCCGACTCTTTCATGCCGAAACCAGTAATAGCTTTTTTTTCGAACTGACTACGCAATTTTTAACTGATACTGGTATACGCAAGGTTTTAACTGCTTCACCGGACTACACCAGTAATAGCGCCAGCGTGACTCTACCGCCTATCAATTATACACAATTGAACTTTTATAACACTAAACGTTTCAAGATAATACAAAAATAAGTGTTGTATTTTTTTTTGCTTGCGTTTCTGAGTAGTATTTAGGACATTTAGATTTAATATTCCAGTACAACAATTATGGATTGATTTATAAAATGTCCCGAGACAAAATACATATAGGAGTAATTGCGGCACGCATGCTTGGTACACACGCATGTTTCAATAACTCATATACATATATCCAGATGGCTTAGCTTAGGTTATCTCAGATAGGTCGCGATTTTTGCACAAAACCGGCGACGGCTTAAGCCGAGGTGTACCGTGCACCTTTGAGTTAGTCGCCCAAATATTCCAAATCGGCTAAGTACCTTTAGCGCTCGCCTCAATAGTTAGGTGAAGCTGTAAAGACCATTCCAAGTCAACAGCGTTTTCATCTCGAAAAAATAAATAGATTTATAAATATTCCATCCATCTCGGATTACGTAGTGTGTAATATGTTTATGATCCAACGTTTCAATAATGTAATTAAAAAGATTCATACGAACAGTTTTAAATAAAATATTGCCATTGTTAAATTAAAAGCTTTTATTACTGTATAGGCGTGTTTGTTCAACGAAATAAATGCTTACAATGGCTTGTATTTTCATTTCATAT
>JACEII010000991.1:1792-16567 GCA_014332785.1 Antheraea mylitta
TTACATCAACACCACTTGAAATTTGTAGCCTCAAACTTATCTCTCGAGCGGTTAACATCGGCTGGCGTCTTGCAGTCAGTTGTATGTACCGGTCGAGAGATAAGTTTGAGGCTACAAATTTCAAGTGGTGTTGATGTAAGTCCTCAAACTGTGCGAAATCGACAGCATGAGTACGGCCTACGAGCTCGACGCCCAATCAGGTGCCCACCGATACGTCACGGGAATCGCGCTCGTCGATATGAATGGTGTAGAGAACGCATAACATAGACCCAGGAACAATGGGATAAAATTATGTTTTCCGATGAGTCGCGATTCGGGTTTAAGCCTGATACAAGAAGGGTGCGAGTGTATCGTCGGCCCGGAAATACTGAAAGGCTCAGGTGCGTTCAGGAAGTTCATCCATACAGCGGCTCAACAGTTATGTTATGGGCGAGTATTATGAAGAACAGGCGAACTGAGATCGTTTTTGTAAATGGAAACATGACTGCTGAAAATTACATTGAGGATATTCTCAGACCTTATGTCTACCCATTTGCACAAACCTTTGGCTCCGATTTTAGGTTAATGCATGACAATGCGCGTTCAGATACAGCTCGGCGAACCAGTGAATACTTTGCAACGGAGAACATCCGGGTATTGCCCTGGCCTGCACAATCGCCAGATCTCAACCCCATCGAGCACGCATGAGACATGCTCAAGAGACGTGTTTTGAAGGGCTTGGACGGAGCGACAACAACCCAACAGCTGAAGGATTTGCTACAATTCCATTGGGAGCGAATACCGCAAGATGACATAAACAGTCTCATTAATTCAATGAATAATCGTTGCCGACAAGTTTTGAATAGCAGAGGAGACCATACTTTGTATTAAATTGTTCTATTCTTTCACAATAAATACATTTTTTTTAGAAATTTCATTTTGAAAAAAAAAGTTTAGTTTCTTATGTGCCTTAGTTTCTACAGTATATTCTAATATTGTTAATTTCTGTTATTAAAAGAACTTATAAAGACAACAGCTGTTATTTTTACATCATAGAACCCTAAAGATATTATTTTAAAAATAAAATACAACGTTATAATGTGAAGAACCATCCTAAAATTTAAATTAGTACATGTTGCTTACACTTTTTTGGTGAGTGTATGATCTTTCTGTTTATCACAAAAAAAAATTCAAAAACCCAATTGTAAATTATCGTATAGTTTAATTTTTATCTAAATAGGAAAAAACGAATCACGATTTTAAGTGTCTGAGATCGATTCAATGGATCGACTCGATGTTTAATATTGTTTAAAATAATCAACTTTTATGTGTGTAAAAATCGATTATACTATCTTAGATCGTCATCCCTACACGAGAGGGATATCGACGGTAACTGCTGTTTTATATTTAAAATATTTTTTTATTGTATGAAATATGGAAATCGTTTTAATGAGTCTTACCTGTTAACCATAACACAATTGAATTACCGATGCAATATATGTTGAAGATGATGATTAATTAACTAAACACTCTGTTAAAGTGTTGTAAGTCTGTAAAATATGTCTTTGATCTTGTTTCATGTTCAAGTTTTTGCTCTAAGTAATCTTATTCATCTTATCATATTTAATATCAGTACATTTAATACTGCTGTTATTATTATGTTGTCTTTATAAAAACGGGCACGAATCTGGCTCTTTTTTTTTAATAAATGTTCAGAATGAATAAAGAAACGTGAAGACGCTATTTAGTTATATCTTTCGAAAGGTATTCTAAGAAAAGTGTGCAAAACAAGGATACAAAACGAATATAATAGCTCTGGTTGTACTGAATGGGAATGAGTACAGGTATTCTTATATAACATAATATAGATGCAGAAATATATCGCTGAAATACATTTACATAGTTAGTTGTTATTAGTAAGTTGGTGTTTGGTTGCAGCCATCTTCGATCTGTTAATATACTTCCAGCCGTTTGAAACTGATATATAACTTTGTATTCCGTAACTTTTTATTAAATGTATCTGTAGTTTATCATTTACAGAACAACTCCTTACACGATTTAATATTTCTTTTACCAATAGAAATTTAGGTACACTTTCTTAAATTATAAAGTTATAGTATTATGGGAAAGTGTATTAGCGATCTTTGAATAAGTGATAATAGCGAATAAGTAAGTGTAGGTTGTTATTAGCCAGATGTCTCCGTGAAGGAAAACATCATCATAAACCATAGCCAGATTTCATGTTGAAGATCTGTCTCAAGGTATTATATGTGTGTTACGATAATGACGCTTGAGAGCCAGTTCCCACGAACATTGGAAGTGTTTACAATATTATGTCACAATGTCAATCATTACGTGAGATTTTGATTAAAAGCTAAAACCAACGCTGTAATTAACACGAGTTTTCGCTGCTATAAGCGACTGCGTATAACTACACATTTTTCGTTAAGCATTACTGTTTTTTATAACTATAATGCTACTTATCGTTATCTAAAGTGTATAATGACTTGACCCAATCAATATTAAAACTTGGGTAATTTGAACGCGAACTCGATCAGTAAATTGTTTAATTTATGATAATCTCAGTCAGGAATTACCACAAAATCCTATTGATTGAAATTCATGTTTTAAAAGTCGCACGCGGAGGTCACGTCTGACAGATTTTTTTTTTTGTATTCTTGGCGTGGGTTTCACAACTACATATAAGGTAAATCTTGATTGATCAAAGTCGCGTCTGAGAAGACTCCGCTGCGACCACCATCCCTCACATTTACTAAGTAGGAACAAGTATTTTTTTAATAATGTATTATTTTTACATGAGCTATCCATAAATTACGTCAGACTTAAAGGGAATAGGGTATCAACGAAGTATGGCGTCGTGTGAAAAGTGAGGGATGAGTCGTCATAAACTTTGTACTCGAAGTAGATCTATACTACTGAAACTTTAAACTTTGAGAATTACGGTGAAATGTTTAATTTAATGTAAATTTTTTCATAGAAAGTTTTAAATAGAAATATATAAATAACTTTGAAAGATCTTTTAATCATTTCTAAATTCGTGTGAAGTAATTAATGGATGATCACTATTGAAGGGCACTTTTTTATATACAACACATTAACTATAAATTACTGATTATCTCTTATGTAAAAAACAAGCCATAAAAACACTAATTATATTATTTCTTGTTTCTATTTTCACCTAAATACTTTAGTTATCTCTATATGAAATTGTATGTGCAGTGTTATGTCTGTCTGTCGGTTGATAAGTTTCGTCTGTGCATACATCGGAACACGATGATAAAACATTCGTGGGCTCTTCATAACGGGAATGTGTATTTAATAATATGTTATGGTGTAAGCGAGATTATTTCAGTAACAACATTTGCATACTATCTACATATATATACTATTATCTTTATATATCAATTTCTTCTATATGTGCGTATGTCACTGAACTCCTCCTAAATAGCTGGGCCGATTTTGATGAAGTTTTGTGTGCGTGTTCCAGTGGATGCGAGAATGGTTTAAAATTATAATTGGACCCGTTAGGTGGCGCTGCGGTTGAATTTTAGATTTTTTTATTAGCAAGGTAGGACAACGTCCACTCGGCCCGCTAGTATTACCATAATATTATCTCTTTACAAAAAAATTAATTTAAATCATTAATGACTGCAGTCATAACGGTTCTGGTGTCGACCACTCATTCGAAAAAATAATCAAGGTTGGAATACCACAGATGTAATTTCAATTTTAATGTAAAACTCTTGTGAGGTCGTGGGGCATTCCGTAGTGTTACCACAGCAATTGGTCAGAACAAAATATGATAACCATAACGTTAGAGGCAAAGGCAATTTTGATATTTCAGGTTTAAGATGGTTTTAACTCAGCTGCGTTTGAGATCAGGTGAGATTGTAGTCAATCAATATTTAGGAAAACTTTTAATAATTATACACTCACAATATAAATTACCCATGATAGATTCGTAGCTCATGACAATGCAAAAACAGAAGTCGTTCCGTTTGTCATTTTCTAATATTTTTTATAACGTGCAGTGAGAGTCGCAGTAAAAAGGTTACTAGCACGTAAACATGAAAATAGAGTTCCTAAAAATATATTTAAAAAAAGAAAATTAGTGGCTGGAGAACATAACACTGTTTATGTCAGGTTTCTAAGAGGGTTTGTTGCGATTCAGGTATAATATTATACTTTCATAGTTAACTTACGTATTATATCGACACGACACGGGCAAACCTGATCACAGTAACAAGTTTTAAAAATTTAATTAGAATTAATGAATCCGCTAGACATATTTTCATAATTTACCGTATTATATTGTAATTTATTAATGGTATAAATCATTTTATAATTATTTTTTTAACTTTCACAGGTGGATAATTTGAATTAAATCTTTTAATTTATTTTAATATGTCGGTTTTATGCGTGAACTCTTCATCGTTGGGATATTTTAATTTAATTTCTAATTTATGTTTTAATTTGCAATTTAAACTCTACCGTGACGATTTGGAATACATTTCAGTTTCCAAAAATATCCCACGAAAATGTTTTGCAGCCTATCTTATAAATGTTCTCAATCTTGTTAATGTTTCCTATATTATTTACTAGCGTGCCGCTGCGGCTTTACTTACGTGCAAGATATTGTAAGTTATTTAGAAGATATGTGTAAATGATTTAAAGCCATATTTGAACACTGATACCGTTCATCACAATGACAAAGTCTAAAGAGCTTTGTAACCATCATCACAAACAATTTTTACGAGATATTTTCTAAGATATTCATTGAAATGATACGCTGTAATGTGTAACTTATCTGCATTAAATACTAAACTTAGTTGAACATAAATAAAGAGAACAATTAATAATATACTGGTCAAAATAGTGTCTCAAATCACCCATTATCTATATTAATATTATAAAGCTGAAGAGTTTGTTTGTTTGGTTGAACGCGCTAATCTTAAGAACTACCGGTCCTATTTGAAAGTTTCTTTCAGGGTGAGATAGCTCATTTATCGAGGAAGGCTATAGGCTACATATCATCACGGTAAAACCAATAGGAGCGGAGCACTAATGACAAATGTCTCAAAATCGGGCTATTTTTAGAGCATCCGCTGCGTGTCAGTGTCAGTATTATATGCGTAGCCATAGTAACATGATAACATTCTATCGGAAATATTGTTATGGTTTATTTTGTGTTCCTATTCAAAAGTTTATTCTACGTTATTTTTAATTTCAATTTTTGATTATAAGTAGTACGTTGCTATCGCAAACATTTTTAAAGTCTATTTTGTGCTGCTATTCTAAAAGATTAGTAGTAATAATATTCGTCCATCAATACAGGCGAAGGAATTAATCCATACTGCCAATTCTGAAGTTGTCAATATAAGTAGTTCTTATGTATTCTTTACCCAGTTTTCTTCTATATCTAAGTTAATGTAAAGATATAAGCGTCAAATCTTCTATATAATATTTCGTAAATTTTTATCTTTTTACTTTTCAAGCCCCCGGAATACATGCTCCGTGGTAATATTTTTCATTCATTTCACTTATGCACAATAAACAAACCATATTACATAAAACGCCGCCAATTTAATACAATATAGAGTCAAACAACACAAGATTATGAATAAAATACAAAATCAAAAAACAAAACAAAACAAAAAAAAAAATTGAAATACCGTCAAAAACTCCTCAAAAAGTTTCTTCTAAGTTAGTTTTGTTCCGAATTTTTGGTTTGTGATATGTTATGTATTATAAGAATAAAGTGTGTGTATATTATATTGAAATAAAAACTTTTTGATGAATACATATATCTGCGGTGCTACAAATATCCACATTTTTTTTTAATTCTGTCGATTTGTCTGTTTGTTTATTTGTTCCGGGTAATCTCCGAAATAGCTGGACCTATTTGAACGTTTTTTTTTAGAAATGACTACGCTATTGACCTAGCAAAGTCTTAACAGCTTTAACGGACTACAAGTAATATTTGAACGCGATTTACGGGCAAATAACTAACTAATTAGCTGTTTTATTTTAAGCTAGCGAGTTCAGCAGACGGTACCCGTTCTAATAATAAGACATATTATACCTAACCCTTGCCCAAAATCATTTTATATATTGGTTAAAACAGCAAGAAGATGCGTTTTTGATCTTATCGCGAACAGACATATAGACAGACGTGAAACACGACTTTGTTGACACTATGTTGTGATGAACTGTAATCCGTGCATTCGTATGTGTAAAATTTACCAAAAATATGTTGTTCACTGTAAACATGCGCGTGTGATATACATTGTACTGGACTCCAAGAATAAATATAATTAAAAGTCATATGTTTATATGTGATTTAAATTATAGCAAGGTATATTAATAATTTGATTATATCAACAATATGGACATATTATATCTGTATAATAAAAGATTGAACACATATTGTTCGATAATGTATAGCTTAATATTTTCATTACTTTCTTATATAGTGTAAGTGAGCACTGAGTGTGATACATAGATAGTAGTTTAAAGTTCCAGCTATGTGGCTTATGATAAATCCCATCCCATTCGATACACTATTAGTATTCATATATATAATGTACATGTTACCTGTTACTGTAGATGATGTGCGTGTCATACTTACAAATATTTTTGAAAGAGTATTATTGTTATTTACACATCTAATAACAATTTTAAATTTATTTAATACATTCAAAAAAACGTGTGCGGAGCCGCGGGTAACAGCTAGTGTTTAAATAATATTGTAAATGTCAGAAATGGTTTATCCTTAATAAATAAAGATATTATAATTCTGTAGCACATTTCTGTACAATTGTCATTGTCAATAATGTATTATTTTCAAGTATCTCACAAGGTTTTATCTAACGTTGGAATTAAGGCACCCGTCATATAATAAATATTATTTACATTAAATTGTATTCGATTTTTTTATCATCTATGTATAAAGGTGTATATTAAGCTAATTTTTAATTTTTTTCATCGGTTTTATTTCTCTAAATACCCATGGAAATGTATTCACGGTAGTGAAAAAAGAGGCATGCGTAAATTTGAGTCGTTTTATTAAAATCTAATAAACAACATTGGTTGTAGAGCATTTAATTTCCTACAAAAACATAATACATATTGCTTATCAGAATTCGTTCATTAGTAAGCCGAAAAAAAATTCCTGTGTTATATGCAAAATAGTAATTCTCAATGCGCATCCTCTAAATATTTATAGTAGGAGCTCCAAACCGGAGCTCTGGTGTCTTTTTTTACTACCAGAACATAATTTGTGAACGAAAAAAAACTTGTGCACAATGTACCTACTACATATAAACCTTCTTGAAGAAATTTTCCAGGTCAAAATTCGTTTGCTTATCTTATTAAAATAAGAAAACAGACGTGAAGAATAACTTTAATTTACATTATTAACTAATGAACCATAATATTAATTATATGATAACATCAATATCAATAATATGGTTATAAGTTATAATTTAGTTATTATTTCGAGAAAGTATAAGCAGAAACGATACGAACCAATATAAAGTTATATTTAATGACACAATGCTTTAACATGTAAAAAGTAATTTTGGAACAGTTGAAAACTTAACTTAATTACGGCGTAATTTATGGACTCATTGTTTTTACACGTGCATAATTATTTTTTTCTACGCGGTCGCAACGAGAGCCGCGGGAACAACAAAGTCTATTAATCAAGTTAATTAATAACTGGAATACGAGGAAACAATATTAAATATAACAAAATGTATTTACTTAGGTACATACGGTTGAAACCTCTAGGTATACGACGCTCTTTGTTATTAGGTTAATTACCCAGACAATTTGATAAAATATACTTTTGTTTATATTATTTTAATGTGTTTTATAATTAATTCTGTATTATGTTATTAATTAAGTATAGTCATTGCGTATTTCATATAAATTGTGAATAGATAAAACTGTTTTAAACATTATGATTCAAGATATTACAGAATATTAAGTGGTTAGTGAACATATTTTGTAAACTTTTCATTTTGTCCGCGTCTTCTGAGTTAAATTAAATTTAAAATATGTAGAGTAATTCATTCAAAGTGGTAATGAAGTATCATCATAAACACAATAATAAACTTAAAATTCTGATATTGTTATCACGTCTAACTAGAATATCTATTTTCTTCGTATAATTATATATCTATTCAGTGTTCGTTGCCAGTTTTTTTTTTTTTATAAATCGATTGAAAATGGACATTATTCTTATATTGTGACATAAGTTTAGTGAGTGTGTAGTGTAGATAGGTTTATCCATAAGTTTATCTCTGAGTGAATACTTATCGACGCGTCGTATCTTTTTAACACATCTATTCTCTGTTCTATTTACTTATCTGTTATTGTTTTTAAATATAAAAGTCATATCATCATATATATTTTTTAATATGTGAAGCCAAAACATTGTACCTTTTTTTAAGAGAATAGCGTGAACGTATGAACGTGAAATTTGGCATAGTTAAAGTTAATGTGGCGGAGAAGTGCAGAAAGCTATTTATTTTATATAAAATGCATTAGAAGTACATTAAATTAATTAAATTATGCATTACTCACCTACTGCTTGAATTTTACACAACATATACACACATGAAAATAAAATAAAAAACATTTTGACAGCCGTCAAAAACGAACTTAAAAAAGGTTGCAACGGAGGTTACCATACTCGACTGTATGTATCTTTTTACTCTTACGTTCCAATTGCCCTTTTTCATCCCACATTCAACAATGAAATTATAACATATAACTATTATTATAATATTTATAACACGACTTACGTTCCATACCTTATATGTCCTTTGAAATTAATTGGTCAAATTGTAGGTTAATTTTATAATAAATTCATAAATTTTATAATTCATTGATAAATAATTTATCTTTCGTACATTTATGGAACCACTAAAATAATTATTATTATCTTTGGTTTTATTGGATGTCTAAATTTTTAAGTGACAGGAGCGCTTTTACTTCATGTCACTTAGCTTCATGTTGTCATAAGAGTAAAGCAATATTACCAAAGTCAAAGTCAGTATTATAAAGTCTATTATTTTTTATGGTGAACTCATTTCAAATGACGATTTAATAAAAAATGAGCCAAATAATACTTTTTATAATCAAAATAAGAGTTTTCTTCAAAAAAGTAATCCCTGAATTAGACCTCCGCAGTTACAACGTTGCAATTCAACCTCATGTAGCAACAAAAAAGAATTTATTTTCAAAAGCTAATGGTAGTATTAAAAACATCTTTGTTTTGGATTCACCAATTGATTGTATTGTGCATCCCTTATTTTTCCAAACGATGGATGATACTGGGTATATCACCATTTGTCATAATGAACAGACTACATTTAACTCAATACCACAGAAATACCACCCACTACTCATGGTGTCGTGTAAAATTAATTGAAAATTGTGTCATGGGTTGCGATAACCCACCTACCCTCCCCTTCCCCTTCCTCCTTCCCTTTTTTTCCCCCCCCCCCCCCCCGCCCTCCTGCCAAACACAGGCTTGCAACGCACTTGTGTCTCCCCTGGTGTTGCAGGTGTCTATGGACGGTGGTGATCACCTAACATCAGGTGACCCATCTGTTTGTTTGCCTCCTATGAAATAAAAAAAAAAGATAAATTTCTTTATTTTCGTAAAATTATGTTTACTTAGAATTTGAGAGCTTTACCACCTATTTTTTTTTAATTCAAATTTATAATTAATTGTAATTGTCGTTTACACATAGTTTTTTTTATGCTTATATAATTAAAGACGGCAAATGGCAAATGACTGAGTAGCCATGATGAAAACCTTTGATTATAGTATGTTGTTCAGTTCAACGATGTAATGGTAATATTGCACTTTTAATACAAATTAAGCACACGGAGGAGTATGGAATTTGTGATAGCCAAAGTTCACGTGAAGAAGGTATGTAAAATGCCTGATATATATATTAAGAAATAATATATACATTAAATGAAATAGATTATTCATTGTTTACGTGTGGACATCCATATAACTATAATGTCAAACACATAATATAGCCTGTGGTCAAGTAATTGTTCTGAGGAAGTATCTCTACACAGCTATTATAAACTAGTTCTCTGCCACGTCAGTCTGTCTATTCACGATAAACTCTAAAACTACTGAACGTGTTCTCATGCGGTTTTCATTAGTATATAAAGTGAATTGTGAGGCAGGTTTAGGTATATAATTTGTCTTTTTTTTATTATCAAGGCGGGAAACATCCACCGGGCCGTTATAGTTATCAATAAAGAATAATAACGTACATACAAGCTCGCAGCTGAAATTATAAAATAAAACTAAATATATATAAAATTAAATATATATACTATGTATATGAAATGTTTACCGAATGGGGTCCTGCATTAAAATAGAAACGTCTAATGAAAATATTTAATGAATTGACGGTCAGATTTGCACCACTAATATCCATTTTATTATCGACATCTGTTCAAATAATTGATCTTATATACACACATTACTAGCTGAGCTAACAGCTCTGCAGAGGTTTTTTAAAATTATATGTTGTAAAAAATAGTTGAGTTGAAGTCATAATTAGGCATTGTAAATATTACCCGTGTTAAGTTACCTACATTTACTAATTTTCATGACAGTGGCCCAATCTACTGACGAGTTATGAATAATTCTCTTAACTTTCAAAACGATCGGTCAAAGGGTGTTTGACTTTATCAAAATCAAAAATACTTTATTCAGTTTAGGCCCTAATAAGGCACTTATGAACGTCAAAAACTACCACCGGTTCGGAAACAACCCAGTTATCGAGAAGAACCGGCAAGAAACTCGATCTGGTTTATCTTTTTAATATATATAATATTTAGACTATATTACATACATGACAGAAACTTTTAATGGAAAAGAAATTTAATGGATGCACAGAGATGAGTCAATTCTAGACATCACTATCGTTCACATACTGATCCACTCTATAATAGCCTTTTGAGACCAAAACCCGCTTGACATGGCGCTTAAATTCACAATCAGGCAAATCGGTAATATCCTTTGGAATTTTGTTATAGAACCGTACACTATTTCCCAAAAAACTATTACTCGTTTTACTAAGTCTAAAACATGGGATAACCAGTTTGTCACGGTTCCTAGTATTTAGACTATGCCGGCCTTTTACAAAATCCAGTTTATCAAGGTTCTTTCGGACATACATTAAATTATCAAGAATGTATTGAGAAGGCAGAGTTAAGATACCGAATTTCTTGAACTTAGTCTTTAAGGATTCACGAGGTCCCATATTGTAAATTGATCTAACTGCTCGTTTTTGTAATAAAAATATGGTGTCAACCTCAGCTGCTGTCCCCCACAACAGAATGCCATAAGACATTAAGCTATGGAAGTAGGCGAAGTAGACTAACCTAGCAGTGGCAATATCAGTTAGCTGGCGAATTTTACGCACTGCAAATGCAGCAGAACTTAATTTGCTTGCCAATTGTTTAATTTGAGGACCCCATTGTAATTTTAAATCCAGTGTGATACCCAAGAATACAGTATTATCAATTAACTCTACAAAATTCCCCTCAATTCTGATGCTGCTATCAACTCGTGGAACATTAGGCAAAACAAATCTTATACATTTTGTTTTGCCTGTATTTAGTACTAAGTTATTTAATGTAAACCAATGAGAAATTTCATTTAGAGTATTATTTACATGCCTAACCTCTGAGTCTGTCCTTTTCACTTTAAATATAATTGAAGTATCGTCTGCAAAAAGCACCATGTCAGCACAGTTATTGACCATTAGCGGCAGATCATTTATGTAAATTAAGAACAAGAACGGCCCTAGTATAGACCCCTGAGGGACGCCAATTCGCACAAAGGAGCCTGCAGAGGTTACCCCTTGTATGCTAACTTTCTGACAGCGATCTTTTAAATAAGAGACTAGAAGGTCGAGAGAAGGTCCACAAATACCATAATGTTTTAATTTTAGAATAAGTGTACTATGGTCAACGCAATCAAAGGCCTTAGACAGATCGCAGAACACACCAACTGCATCATGCGAATCCTCCCAGGCACTCAATATATAGCTTATGAGCGTTGCCCCAGCGTCAGTAGTAGATTTCGATTTCGTAAAACCAAACTGTCGACCATCCAGAAACTTATGCACATTGAGCATAATCTTTTCAAAAACTTTACTTAACGACGGAAGTACAGAAATAGGTCTATAATTCCCAAGACTACTTCTGCATCCTGATTTAAATAAAGAAACTACTTTGCTCATTTTCATTAAATTGGGGAAAGTTCCTTTTGCTATACACTGGTTAAATATGTTAGCCAAATGTGGTGAAATAGTAACAATTAAAGACTGTACTACTGTTACCCGATATGTCTTCGGTGTGTTTTAATTTAATTGCTTGAAAGTCCTTATTATTTCACCTGCACTAATATATAAGAATTTGAATTTTGAATCTATAGGTGCACTCATACTTTTTAAAAGAGCTGCGGCACCCTGGGCTGATGATGTTATATCCTTTGTTACTTGTAAAGGTATATTAGTGAAATAGTCTTGGAAAACAGATACCACCTCTGTACTCTTTGAAATATGTACTCCGTCCACATTTAGATTAAGTGAATTATCATTTATTTTATTTTTACCTAATTCTTTATTTATGATATGCCAAACAGTCTTGGTCTTATTTCTTGATTCGTGAACTTTATTACCTAAAAACTTTGCTTTGGCAGCAATACAAACACGTTTAAAAACTTTAGAATAATTTCTAACATAAGCATGAAAGGATTCACTACTTGTTAGTGATCTCCTATAATAAAGATCATATAATCGATCTCTACTTTTTTTAATGCATTTTGTTGCCCATTCACTAAAACTATTTTTCCCCTTTACATTAATAACCTTTCTTGGGCAATGTTTATTGGATTCAGTGCTTATGATACTAAATAAATTTTCATAATAACAATCTGTATCTTGATTATTAATTGTTTTGGAAGATAGGTGTTGTGCAATATTAGAATTTAAAAGACCTAGTCTACTTTTTGATATAAGTCTACATTGTTTCTTGCAGTCAACTTTAGGTTTATCACAACTTATTTTAACAAGGAGACCTTTGTGATCAGAGCGTATCCCAGTAACAATACTACTGCCAATGATCTTGAAGTTACTAAAAATATTATCAATGCATGATGCAGTTTGAAACGTACATCTGGTCGGCTCATTAAAAAGAGGACTGGATCCTCTTAACCTGGGTTAAACGACTTAAATAAAGATGTGAACATAGTAACTTCTGGCGACATACTTAAGATATCTTGATTAAAGTCACCACAGACCAAAACTCGCTTATTACTATTCAAAGTTCTTATTAAGATTTCCTCCATTTTTTGTAGGAATTGACAAATATTTGATGATGGAGGTCTATAAACACAAAGAATAATTAATTTATCCATCTCTGCACAAGCCACTTCACAGATACGATCTATCGAAAGACCACATATATCTTTTCTATCTTTATATTTTAAATTATTTTTCAATAATATAAGACAACCACCACCGACAGTGATTGTTCTGTTAAATACACTGGCAACTGAAAAATGGGGTATATCGAACTGCATCTTGTTCGGTTTAAGCCACGTTTCTGTAAAGCATAATATGTCTAAATTCTCTCTATTTAAAAACAATTCTATGTCTAATATTTTGCCGAAGAAGCGATTAATATTTTGGTGGTATAACGTAACAGTACACTTCTCCTTTGTCTTATTAACTAGTTTAAAATTTTTATCACAGTATCATTAGGCGAACTATATGATACTGCTGAGACACTTAACTTACTTACATTATAAGCTATCAATGTAGCTATGTCACGCTTATACTTTTTGGGAAGAAACATACTTTCCCGCGTTAATATAAAGTTGTTAATAAATTTATTAACATCAAAAAATATAAATTTGTCATTATGACGACATGTCAAATTGTATAATAACGTATTTAACATATGAATGCTATTATTATTTTTTTGTGGTATGGAAATAGAATATGGAAACGCACATAACATTATGCTAGTCACATTCAACTGTAACAGTTTCTCAAATGTCTTATATACATCAAACTTTTTTACATCTGAACTGTCCCCTATTAAAATTACAATATTACATTTATTATCAAAGTCTGTGTTCAAGATTTTGTCAATTTTTTGCTTATATGTGGCACCAGGCCTACAGTAATTAATTATATTGTCACTTAATGATTGCGCCAACATAGAACCCATACCCCTACCAATTCTATCACTGTACACTATAGTCTTGGTAACAACATTGACATTAGCACCCCCATGGCTCTGAATATTATGTCTAATTTTATGTTGAAGTAATTTTGTCTGCAAATGACATGTAGAAGGTGTAGACTGGGTAGTAGTTGTTGAAAGAGGTTGTGAATCAAAATAAGACTCAGAGCGATCACAACCAGAAGTTTCATAGTTGCTGCTAGATAACATATTTTCAGCAACAGATTCTATATAATTATTTGCAGACACCATGTGTTCACATATATCGATCTCGGATATAACTATCTATATTTTGACCTAACCTTTACTCGCATAGAAATGTGATAATCGTATCTCATTTGAGACGATCTGATTATCTTTCATAAGAATGCTATTTAGTAATTCATTTCACTGCGGACCATCAACGCTGGGTACTGATTAATGTTTGAAAAGTATTTAAAGTTTTCGCACAAAAGGCTGTTATACAATATTTTA
>JACEII010000992.1:0-17782 GCA_014332785.1 Antheraea mylitta
TTTTTTTATCGAAGCACAACATAGTGACTGCACTATGCCTGATGTTAAGCATCGTACAATCCAAAAACATCAGCAACCACCGAGAGACAGATTATCCATCGCCGGTCGCCGCTGTCATGCCGGCCATAATGACGAAAGTCACCCGGTACTGGATATGCACAGGCTGACCCCGAAACGCGACACGCAGAAGCGAGTCACTATGACGGGCTTCTTCGCTATATGCATGGTTGTTGCGACCCAGTCGAGCTGTAAAACCCTACCACCTCGCTATCGCCATTGCCTCGTTCGTTGATCAGCAGGGTGCACCACGTGCAGGTGAGGTTGGCTTGGGTGTCTCAAGTCTTAAGATGTTACTCGACACCCCTTACACCCCAAATAATTCTCTTCCTTTCTTAAAATGACCTTAGAATATCAATTATTAATATTAGCTATTTTCCTTGCTCATAAATATTATATTCGTTATTTAGTTCTACTATTACAGTGATAAAACACATAATATTATTCCAGGTTTAACCTTAATTCTCATAATTTTAACCAATATTTGTATTTTTGTTTTAATTTCCACGTTAAAGGATTAGTCGTATACGATAAAATGTCACCTTGTTTTATTAATATTAGTACACTTCTTACTTTTGCCTCTCTGAGTCCCTACCATTATAATAAATTAATTAATAAATGTAAAAAAGCCCACATATACAAATACAATATTTAACGTGGAATATACTTTCAGGTCGCGACAATCTCATCAAAAAAGGAGTAATTTCGGCTAATCCCGGTTTCAGAAACATCTACAATTCTAAAATACTTCCGCAAATCTCTTTAGAATTTCCATTTATTTTCAGATGGCTGCATACTATACAAGAAGGTGTTCTTAAGTAAGTATCGAAACTGAGCAGACACATATATAGTCAATATATAAGTTGCTTAAAAGTGCTTGAAAACTTAATTCACTATCGAGTTGCGATCCGTCAGCCGCGCTGTACGCACGCATTTGCGCGCTAGATGGTTATTTCGAAAACGCAGTACTGTCGAGTGAGCCATCACTCGATACTATTGCATTTTGGAACTGCGATTACTTCCAAGAAACGCACCTGTGTGTCTACCTTGTTCTATTGCTCTTTTGAAATTCGATTAGTTCCGTGAAACGCAGCTGTGCGAAGTGTAAATCTTTCTTTATAGTTTTGTGCTACTTTTAGTCCAGACTCCGAAGTCCATTAAAATCAAAAGACACGCTTCCCTGCCCCTCTGGCAGTGAGGTTTTTAATGTCTTCCCCTGCCCCGCTCTCCTCCTCAGGCCCGGGTATGGCCTCTCATAGTGAGATTCGGCTTTTAGAAGCTGAACTCGCTAGGCTTCGTGGCTTCATCGGAAGCAACTGTCCCTCCCTAATAGAGAACTATGACGCGTTTACGAAGAAGTATCGCGCCGAGAACTCTTTCGCGATGCCCGCTCCCTCGGTCCTAGTTAGGATCGAGGAATCAAAGGATTTCGAGCTGACGAATCGTCACTCCTCTAGTGACGATACGTCCGGCTTTGACTCCAACATGGA
The DNA here is from genome assembly GCA_014332785.1 of Antheraea mylitta. Taxonomy (NCBI): domain Eukaryota; kingdom Metazoa; phylum Arthropoda; class Insecta; order Lepidoptera; family Saturniidae; genus Antheraea; species Antheraea mylitta. The sequence continues at coordinate 1,548 of JACEII010000992.1, forward strand.
GCAGGATTCCCCCGCTGATGACGGCTTCACTGAAGTCACGCGGCGTCGAAAACCGCGCAATAAGCGCCAAAATCCCTCCTCGTCCGAGAATGAAGGCGCTAAGCCTTCTAAACTCGCAAACGTCGACGGCGCGAAAGTGCCAACGGCGACTCCCGCGCCCCCTAGACCAGTCTCGCCCAAAGCTGCGACTCCCGCAGTCACGGGTAAGAAGCCCCGCCCTCCACCTCCTGTCATGATCCAGGACAGAGCGTCCTGGGTCGAAATCTCTAGCAAGCAGCAGACATTCCTTTCACCCCTGCCATGAGTACCCTCGTGGGTATTCAGGTAAAGGTAGCTACCCCTACTATTCACCGCAAACTTACGCGTTTCCTGCGCGTTAATAAGTTTGCTTTTTTCACCTATGCGCTGAAGAAGAGCGTATGCTGCGTATTGTCATCCGCAGAGTCCCTTCAGAAATCCCAGTCGATGACATATACGAAGACCTCAGGGAACAGAAGTTCCCTGTCAAAGAGGTGCACCGTATGCGCTCCCCGCGCACTAAAATGCCCTACGATATGGTGTTGGTCATTCTCGACCGCATCGTGGAGGGTAAGAAAATATTTAATCTCTCGACCCTCTGTGGCCTCTCCAGCGTCAACGTAGAGCCGCCGCGCAAAACGTCCGTACCTTCACAGTGTCACAACTGCCAGGTGTACGGACACTCCGCACTTAATTGTTACCTGAAACCCAGGTGCGTTAAGTGTCTCGGCGACTACTCCACTAAGGAATGTCCTCGCACTAAAGACTCGCCCGATCCTCCGAGTTGTGTCTTGTGCCGCGGCGTGGGCCATACCGCGAATTATCGCGGGTGTCCCAGCGCCCCTCGTACAAAACAACCCCGCTACGCTAGGCAGGTCTTGCCGTATAAGGCGCCTGCGACGTCAACCCGTCCCCGACCTCCGCCTTTCAACTCTAGAGAGGCCTTCCCTAAATTGCCGAACACATCTCGTGCACCGGTAGCGCCCGCACCCGCGCCTAGCGCGCCCCTCCGCCCCGCACGGGCACCTCAGGCCCCGTGGGCCCCCAAGATCGCGCCTCAGCCTGCTCCTCGTCCTCAGGCGGCTAAGCCTTCACAGGCCGACCCCGCCCTCTCCTTCAAATTGCCTGGTATGGACTGGTCAGCCCAGCTCTTAGTCTTCCACGAGATCTCGGAGATCTCCGCGTACGATGAAGTAGCAAACGATCCTAAACAGGGCCCTATTCGTGCGATCGCGAAGTTTCCCGCCATCGCGGCTACCAGTCAAAGGCTCGCGCGCGCCACCGTCTCGAAATAATAATATTTTTTCTCAATATAAGATAGAGTAAACTCGCGTGTTTATATGTATCTTCCCCTAATATCGATAAACAATGTCGTTATTTCTATTTTTAGATACCGGCGCCGGCGCTGTTCGTTTAATCAGTAAGTTCAATCTTTTCAATTCACGTAGTCGGCCAAGTGGCCTTGTTACGTACTCGTGTTGTGTGTTGTCTAAATGAGAGCGGTCTGTCTAGCGTAACTCCAAGATATTTAACCTGCTTGGTCCACGGAATGTCGGTGTCGTATAAAGTGATAGGTTTGAGTTTACGCTCGTAACCGCGGTATTTGGAATCGAAAAGTATTGCGGCACTTTTGTCGGGGTTGACCTCTATACGCTATCGCAGAAACCGGTCACCGAGTATGCTAACGGCCTCTGCGACACTTTTCCTAAGTCGTATCGGAAACCAAAGCGTAGATGACTGTATCGTCAGCATAACAACCTAGCTCTACTCCCGGGGACCGAGGTAGGTTACTGACGATAAAACGGTAAAGTGTGGGCGCGAGAATGGAACCTTGTGGCACAAATGAACGTATCGGGTAGGGTGATGACTGCTCACCTTCCACTCTATAGCGGAAAGTCCTATTTGACAAATAATCGCGGATTGTGTGAACTAGCCTATCCGGGATACGAGATTGACATAATTTATAGATGAGCCCTTCATGCCAGACCTTGTCGAAGGCCTTGGCGATAACGAAAAAGACAGCTATTGTGCGTTTCGGGTTAGCTTTAACCGGTGTCGGGTTGCGATCGGGATTATCGTTGAACCTAGATAGATTGTACTCCGTGCGGCGGTGCACTTGATTTGTACAAGAGTGTTCCACGCGAAAACCAAACTGCTCTGGCGGTGGCAGATTTAAGTCGAATATGGATGTCTGGAGACGGTTCAGAAGGAGCCGCTCGTATAGCTTACCTAGCGTATCTAATAAACTAATAGGGCGGTAGCTATCGGGAAGCGTAGCTTTTTTGCCAAGCTTGTGTATGCCTATCACTACGGCCTTTTTCCAGGCAGCTGGAAAATAGCCCTGGGACATGGCCGCATTGAAGATGTAGACCAGTAGAGCTATGATGTGATCAAGAAGGATTCGCAATACCTCGTTTCTCATCCCATCGGGACCTGGGGACTTCCTAAGCTTTAAACGCTTGATGTCATCCGATACTTCATCAAAAGTGATAGGAGTTAGTGTATCCGCCGACGGGAACCCGAGTGTCCGCTCGACGGAAGACTCGGTCGAACCAATATGTGTAGGGTCAGTGTTTGCTGTATTCGGTGAGCATTTTTTTTCTAGACTCGCGGCGAGACACTCCGCCTTATCTATACTGTCAAACGCGGGAGGCAACCCGGGGCTTTTTTCGAGAGGGGGCATCGGAATAGTCTCGGCTGACTTGAATGTACGCGTGAGCTTCTAGGACGCCAGGTGGGACGACCGGATGTCCTCCAGAAGACCGTCCTACCTGTCGGCCCGGACCTCAGAGATTCGATTCTTAACTAACTTCCGCAGTGAGCGTAAGCGATCGCGATTCTCTGCGGTCGGGTAAGTGTCGTGAGTTCGGGTCGCGGCGTTCTTTTCCGTGATCAATGCCTTCACGTCGTCCGGGAGTACAAAACGGCGATCGTTCACCGCTTGTACCTCTTTCGAGGTTTCCCTGACGGCGGTCTGAAGGTAATCGACCAGGGAATCGATAGCCAGGTCCGCATTGGCTTTCGACACCAACACGTCCGGAATCCTGTCTAAACTTTGAGACGTAGGATTGTCTTTGAAATAGCGTGTTCTCTGAGTAATCTGCCACCTTAACCGACGGAGGGGTAGAATCCGAGCTCAAGCTTAGGTTCAAACCTAACAGTAGTATAACGGGACGGTGATCTGAGTCAAGTTCGTATACGACTTGTATGAGTCGTACACGAAGCGAGACGTTTTTAAAGATAGCTACGTCTAATACTGTCGGACGACAGTTATCTTGAAAGTGAGTGGGTTGCATTGGGGCTATGACGTCAAAAGCTAGATCGTCGCCTAGTTTGTACAAAATCTTCTCGTTTCGAGAAGTAGTTGGACTGTTCCAGATGATGTTCCCGCTGTTGAGGTCCCCCGCTATTATGACGGAGTCTCCTAATTCGAATAACGCTTCTAAGTCGTATTTTAATAATTCTTTAGTCGGCGGAAGATACGCAGACACTATTATAATGGATGGATGACCGGTCATCCCTAGTCTACACACTGACACTTCCATATTGGTTAGAGCGGGCGGATCTATCGGCATGCAGTATAACGAGCATTTGAAGTAGATCAAGTTGCCACCCCCGCGGGTGACACGATCATTTCGAATTATATTATAATTCGTGATTCGCGGGCTATGCATTTTCGGTTTTAATAATGTTTCCTGTACGAGGAAAATATCTATTTGTTTATCACGCAAGAAGGCAGCTACTAGATAGCGCTGTGATGAGAGATTCCTAGCATTAAAAAATGAAAGAGATAGACTGCGCCGTTTAACCCTATTCATTGCCGCGAACATTGTTAAACCGACTTGTTGTAATGAGCACGGACGAGGTCGTTCATTGTTCTTGCAAGGGCCGGGAAACGCGCGTACGCTCTGAGCAAGACGTCTGCTATGTCGTTACGACCATTAACTGGCTAATCCAGTCAACGCCGTCAAAAGAAAAGGTGCTGAGGCGGTCGTATTGAATAAGCTTTGCCTGCGGAGGCTGAGCCTGAGGATTAGGAGCTTGGGGCTGAAGTTTGGGAGCCCAGGGGGCCAGAGGAGCCCGCACGGGTTGCGGTGCGCGCGGCACAGATGGTGGCACACGCGGGGTGGGCGCGTGCACTACCGGGGTGCGGGAGGCACCCGGCAGGCCAGGGAAAGTCTCCACTGACATGAGTTGTGGAGGCGGAGGCGGAGGGCGGGTTGCGGCGACAGGCGCTCTGGCCGCCTGCTTCGTTTGGCGAGGGCGTTGCGTGCGCGGGGCGCGGGGACAATCGCGATAGTTCGCGGGATGACCCGCGTTCCCGCACAGAATACAACTCGGAGGGTCTGCTGAAGTCGGGGTACGCGGGCACTCCCTAGTGGAGTGATCTCCTAAGCGCTTTACGCATCTCGGACGGAGATGGCAATTCCTAGCTACGTGACCGTAGCCCTGGCAGTTGTGGCACTGCGAGGGCATGTGAGACTTGCGCGGGGGCTCTACCGTAACGCGCATGAAACCGCACGCGGACGTGATATTAAAAATTTCCTTGCCCTCCTTGGTGCGGTCGAGAATGACCAACACTAAGTTGAACTCGGACTTAGTGATCGGGTGGTACATGTGGTGTACCTCTCGGACGGGGAAGTTTTCGTTCTTAAGGAACGCTAGTATGTCGTCTGTTGAGATTTCGACCGGGATATTGCGTAAGACTACTCGGAGTAGACGTTCCTCCTCTAGTGCGTATGTAAAATAAGCTATCTTTTGTACTCGTAAGTACTCGGTTAGCTTGCGATGGTGATCGGTGCTAGTCACCTTAACCTGAATCCCTGCCTGGGTATTGAGGGCTGACGTGTACTGAATGCCTAAAGTTTTCAGCGCGGTGGAGACTGACATCCATCGCGCCTTATCCTGGATAGTGACCGGCGGGGGTGGGCGAGGCTTCTTAGCCGCGGTTGGAGTGAGCGGGACGGAGAGAGGACTGGATCTGTCAGAGCTCAATTTTGTTTTGGCGTGTTGCGCGGTCGCGTTGGGCGCCCAGGCGCTGTCTATTCTATTGGTCTCGCGGCACAGGACCTTTACTGCGGGACCTATTGGGCCTGAGTCCGAGTCGGATTCGCGCGGCGGGGGGCGGGACGATTTTTTATTTTTCGAGATGGTTATGAAACCGTCCTTGTCTATCGCGGATAAAGGCGAGAGCGAGGGCGCGAGTACGGGCACGGCGGCGTGACCAGACGCGGAGAAAGCGGCGGGTGTCGTGACATCTAGCTCCATCACGACGATTGGAGCCCTATTAGCGGGGTCTATCGGGGATAGTGGCGAGTACGAGTTCGCGGTTGGTACGTGTGCTTCATATTGCACGTCCTTCTCGGACGGGGCACAGTGACGCGCGAGAATGGCGTCGACGATGCTTTCGTCAACTCCATTCGCTAATAAGTCCCTCTGGAGACTTTCACAAATAAAAGGGCCACTTCGTGGCTTAAGGGGGAACGCGAATCAACTTCCCTGCCTTAAGGGCAGGGGGGCATGCTGAACGGGTTAATTACGGGTCTATCCCGGGTGCAAATCAAGAGAACTGTTTAAAATGAACCAGAAGAAGAAAGCAACACAGGAAATACGTTAGCGAGACAGGCAAGGTAAATAATTTGCATAGATATAGAACAAATAAATAAATGGATAACTAAACAAATAAATAATTGAAATAAATAAAGTTATAAAGAAATGACGACTAAAAGGATAAAGCACTACGTAAATAAATAGATAAACTAATGAGTAAACAAATAAATGTACCAATATAATATAATAAACAAAGCAATAAATAAATACAAAGGAAGGGTCTCACTCAATTTCAAGAAAAAGAACGCAGGTGTTACGCAGGTGACATGAATATGAATGCCGGCGATTGTGCATGGGAGTCGTGCGGGCGATGGCCGCTTACGGGGCACCGGTCTGGACAGACGCCCTCGGTGCCGCCAACGTGCGCGCGCTTCGCAATGCGCAGTGCACGGTGGCGCTGAGGGCGATCCGGGCGTACCGGACGGTGTCCTCGGTGGCGGCTTTCACGCTCGCCGGCTCCCTTCCTTGGGAGCTGGAAGCAGGAGTTCTCGCCGCTGTATACGAATTAACGGCGGTGAGGAAACGTAGTGGGGAGCCTCCGGCTCCCAGAGAAATAGAGGCCAAAAGGCAGGAGCTACGGGAGGAGGCGGTAGAGCGGTGGATGCAGGACCTGGCGGACGCGCGCTTCGGGATTTACACCGTCGACGCCGTCCACCCGGTCCTGCGGGAGTGGATTGAGAGGAGATGAGGCTCCCTGTCGTTCAGGCTGGTGCAGGTTCTGACCGGACACGGTTGTTTCGGGTGGTACCTGTACCGGATCGCTCGCAGGGAGCCGACCGCCGCCTGCCATGAGTGCGACGCTGAGAAGGATACCGCGCAGCACACTCTCTCTGAGTGTGTTGCATGGGAGGTGGAGCGCCGCACTCTGGTGACGGTGGTATATTCTTCGTGTGCTGACGTGGCTGTCATGCCTATACCTTCCTTCGGGAAGAGGCCTGTGGCCCTGTAGTGGTTCTTTTACAGGCTAATTATGATGAAATTGAATAGTTATAAGTAGTACTTTGGAGTTTTTGGCGGGATTTTAGTCTGTCATGTAGTGGATTTTATATTTTATTCATAATCTTGTGTTATCTGACTATATATTGTGTAAAATTGGTGGTGTTTTACGTAATATAGTTACTTTATTGTGCGTAAGTGAAGTGAATGGAAAATAATACCACGGAGCATGAAATTCTGAGATACCACAAAAACTCCCTGAAAGGTTCTAGCAAGGGATCCATCATCTTGTTAGAATATTGATTCACTCGATGCTTAATATTGAAATGATCGCATGACGCTTGTGATATTATTGACTACATGACAATGGCAGCAATAATCGGAAAGATTGATTGCCAAAAATAAAGTTACAAAAGTAGTACTTATGGAAACTTCTTTATTTGTCATATTTAGTACCTTCCTATTAGTTTCTGATCTTGGTTGTGCACTGATTGAAGAACTGTGCTTATAACGCCAGAACGAAATTAGCGTAGAATAATCATATTTTGTAATTCTTTTCCAGTTTCTTCCATTTCCTCAATGTGCGTCCTGAATTCAGTAAATTCTTCCTGAATATATAGATGTAGTATTTTAACCCTTAATGCATGATTTTTAGTTTTGAATTTTAAACTGCGTTTTTGACAACAGTTGTTAGTATTGCATGTAGAAAGCATGACTAATATTTGAATATAAATTAAATAAGTGTACCGATTTTTTTTTTCGATTAAATAATGTTCCCGACCGACATATGATAAGCTTTTTTTAATAATAATTAATACGAACATTGTCTCTAGATAATTTGGATTTCATATACAATTATGTAGATACATTAAGAGCAAAACATGCGACTGATTTAATTATCTTTTAAATAGTATTACTGATGTGAAGTTCTCAAGATCTTAAATTATCATAATAATATTTGTTCAATTACGTGATTTAAATGCTAGTTTTTTTAACGACGCGAGTTTTTTTAAATACGTTCTTACATAATATATTATTGTCTAACGAATAAGATCTTTAAACAAAGGTATCTTATTGGATTTTTTTCTTTGTTTTTTTTTATTTATAAAATAATATAATTATAATGTTTTATACCAACCGAGTACATGGTGAGGAGTCACCACTCAAGAATTATTATTTTTGTGAACTGACCTCGTACCAAGGTGACTAAAAAATCTTTACCGCGAGGTAACACAAAACCATTGTATCCGACTGACTGTAATTCCTGTCGGAGGTACGATTAGGGTTATCATATATAGGGTTAAATCGGTTTATATACAGTAATAAAGTAGGTTGAAAGATATATTGGCAGTATTAAGGTCTTCAGATATCTCGTGCCACCCCAAGGTAGAGAGCGGCGGTCGTACACCGTGAGGGATTAGTCCGTGGGAGTCGGACAAATAGTTTCTCCTCCCGGAGTAGGGTTATTCATAATGTATCTCCCCAGGCAAAAGAAAACAAAGATTCAAGGTTGAAAGCAAAGATACCAGAATGCGTCAACCACCATGCATGATACCTAGATTTCTTGATAGCCACATACTACTCTCCATAGCCTCTTTCTATACCATACTGTATTTAGCATTAGTTACATAATTTTGTTGTCCGACAATAAATCAGGCTGACATTTAGGTCCTCATAAGAATACTTAAAGTCACATACAGTCAAAAGAGATACCAATCCTTTTCTGCACTCTATCAAAACATATGGTCCAGAATGAAAGTCTAAAATTTGCTAGATTTAAGTGACAATGGACAGGACTGCCGATGAAGCCATAATGTTCTTGAGTAGCGACAACATACTAGAAAACGCAGCGTGGAAAGAGAGATTTTTTTTCTATATATCAGATACACGGCCAATACAATAGTGAAAAAATAAAGTCACAAAAATATGTATAACATAAAACGAATAAAATAAATGTTATAAGATGTTAAAACTATACCATGATATTGCTACAACGGCACAAAATTCAGTATATGCTGGCTGCCACTTTTGCAAGAGCTTAAAAACTATTAAATAACAATAACTATTAAATATTAATTTGAAGTTTTTGGCGGGATTTTAGTCTGTCATATAGTGGATTTTATATTTTATTCATAATCTTGTGTTATTGGATATATTTTGTAAATTTAGTGGAGTTTTACGTAATCTAGTTAGTTTATTGTGCATAAGTGAAGTGAATAGAAAATAATACCATGGAGCATGAAATTCTGAGATGCCACAAAAACTCCCTAGCAGGTTCTAACAAGGGATCCACCATCTTGTTAGAATATTGACTCACACGACGCAATATTGGAGTGATTGCACGACGCTTGTAATATTATCGACTACGTGACGATGACAGTAATAATCTAAAAGATTAATTGCCAAATATAAAGTTAAAAAAAAATATTAATAACATCACAATAAAACTAGAAATATTAAGAAATGTGAGTTAGACTAACAACACATATTCAACAAGGTAGGTCGACAATGTATTTTTGAAGGATGTTATAGAATAGTAGATTTACCAAAGTAACAATTAAATGGGATATCTATTTACTATTTACATGCAAATTTGTGTTTAATGATCATCTGGAATTGAAATAAAAAAAAAAACTTTTTGTATATTATAACTGTAGCAACATAATGTTTCGTAGAGAAAAATAATATAAACTAGCTTACAATAATAATATAGTGACAATTATAATTTTATTAATTTGGATAAATAAATAAAATAGGCAGACATGGCAATCGCGTCGGCCTGCAAGCATCTCGCCAGTCATAATATACGCTGGCTGATCTCGAAAGACACTGATGGACTCATCGTCAAGTTATCTGATTGAAGAAGGCATTACTTTGCGGAAATCCATCATTAAAATTATAGTGGATGCTACTTTGCACTTTCGCCTGGAATTGATTGACAACCACTACGTCTAACACATTATATTCAAAATACAGATTGTTTTTTTATATATCATATAGGAGACAAACGAACATGCGGGTCACCTATTGTTAAATGATCACCGCCGTCCACAGACACTAGCAACCCCAGAGGAGTCGCAAGTACGTTGTCAGCCTGTTTTTGGGGGAATGGAGAGAAAGGGAGAGGGGAAAGGAGAGGAGAGGGTAGGGGAGATAGGTCTCCGGCGTTCTCACTGACCGAACGAAAAGCAACAATGCAAGCAATGTTACTTCACGTCGGTTTTCTGTGAGAAAGTGGTGCTACCCCGGACGAGCCGACCCATTCATACTGAATCCAATAATAGCTTCAGCGTGGCTCTACCACTTACTTAAAGAAAGATCTCGCATAAGATTAAGGGGAGGGGTCGAGACAAATCTCACGACATCTTACCGGGTCGTAAGAGGGAGTAAAGAAGTTCTCAAAAACGCTTCAAACGGTTAATGGGCGAGTCCTAAGTAATAGCCTGTATTACAGATAGCAAATGGTGATCGCAATCCAGTTAAACACAATTGCCACGTGACGGCATCCATCAAATGTAATTTACATCAAAATTACAAAGACGAAGGCTCAAAAATCTAGTAATTAATATAATCAAGAATAATATATAATTTATNTTTTTACTGCGATAAACTGTACTCGGATGTGTTTTAAATATATCAATCATAATCTGATTGCTATTCTGGCCTTAATCTATCAGTCATTCTATTTGTTTGTTACGTTTTCACTCCATAATTAAGCCGATCATCACAATAAGGATTTGAAACAGGATAACAAGGGTACATAAAGGATATAGGACACGTTTTATTTAAAAAAGAAGAACAAAAAGTACTATTCCGCCGGTGGTCCGGTGAAGCTGTTAAGCCTTGCTTGGTGAATAGCGTAGTCATTTCGAAAAAAAAAAAACTATTCCTCACGAAAAAACAAAACCAAATTAACGCGAACGAATCCGCGGATAAAAACTAGAAATGAATAAACCTTACAGATCTATTTCGTCATTATCGTTTAATGTACTTCTCTGTTTTAAATTAATAAGCATATTATCTATAATATTTGAAATTAGTAATAATATCTAATTCATTAATATTCATATAAATTTCAATCAAAGGATTTAAAAGCCGAGCAACGACCGTTCCGTCAAGGTCGAGACATTGACCCTATTTATATTTACAAAACTGGTGTATGTGATAATTAATTTATTCATATTAAAAGTCATATTTATAAACAATCATCAAAACTTCGAATGATGACAATGACCGAAACTCATGACGACTGATTACGTCATGATTTTGTCTATTCAATAAATGCAAGATTCATTTAACTGTTCCTAATTACATCATTACCTATATAGTATAAAATAGTCCCCTACCGCGTTTGTCTGACTGTCTATAAAATCAGAAACTACTAAACAGATTCCATGCGCTTTTCACCACTATATAAAGTAATTCGTGAGAAAGGTATTGGTATATAATTTAACACGGATTTTTTAATATTAAAGTCCGCGCCCGCTATCTTATTATAGGAATAATCTGAGACCTGCTTATTGAATTAATTTTTTTTAGTGTTTTGAATTTAAACTTTGTAATGTAATGAAAGGCATGCAACCAATTTTCTAATAGATTAATTACTGCCTTTGTCTAGTAAGTAATGATATACAGTTTCTTGCGATCATTTCAATGTTCCAACAAGATGGTGGCCGCCTTGTTAGAATTTTCCATGGAGTTTTTTTTATAAGTCAAAATCCATGCTCAGTGGTGTTATTTCCAATCCAATTCACTTGTGCACAATAACCAAACTATATTACCCGATTAGGCCTCCCACGGCAGCGGCTCAAGCCTAGGTTCGATCCCTCGGTAGGGAGCCCTTGAGTGCGTTGCTTGCGCGATACGGTGACACACAAATATACACCACGGCTACAACACTACACGATCACCCCCACACACATGCACGCCTACACGCTTACACATGAAAGTGGAAGGGTTTACTTTTTCCCCTTATCGAACTGAAAAACTCTCAATTTTCCGATAATAAATATATGGAGGAGTTGTTGAGGCGTGCATGCTTGGTACACATATACGTTTCAACAACTCATACACATATGAATAGTTAGCTAGGTTAGCTAATATAGGTCGCGATTTTGCATGCAACAGGCAACAGCCAAGCCGAGGTGTGCCGTGCACCCTTGAGCTGGTTGCCAAAATAAAATCGGCTGAGTGCCTTGAGCACTCGCCTTAGTAGTCCGGTGAATCTGTTAATACCTTGCTGGGTCAATAGCGTAGTCATTTCGAAAAAAAAAAAACCAAACCATATTACGTAAAACACGAGCAATATTACAAAATATATAGCCTAACACAAGATTATGAATAAAATATAAAATCCACTACATGACAGACTAAGATCTCGTCAAAAACTCGTAATGGTACTTTGTATATAAAATTACAACCTTTATATTTAAATTTAATTAATATGGAGGTCAAAAAAATATCTTTCTGTGTTTTTTTTTTTACATAACATTAAAATAGCGGTGGACTTTCTGATGGCTACTACGAAATAGGCGATGTTTTATTTATTCATCACAAAATTATATTTTCTTTTTCTTCGATATATTTTATTTCACTGACATATTATTTTAAATAATTCGATTCACAAACACAGATATTCTAAAGTAAAATACATTATTTATTAAGTTTGATCAAGAAGTCCATTAGTGGTTTTTTTTTCGAGGCCAGAGAATAAAATCGTTTTGGTGAATAAATATAGAAAAACCTAATACCTACTAATTAATTCTCCTCAAAATTAGTTATACCGTTTCCAAAATTTGTCGGGATAAAAATAGCTCTAACATTTCAATTTTATTTATTTTCTAGCGACTTTGAATGCGTGGGATTTGACAAAAAAAAAATGTTTTTTAAGTGTGAATGTATGCGTGCGGTGCGTGCAGTTCTGGATACTGTTTGTATACTTTATTATACTTAAACGGAACCCTATTTCCTCTACAATGTAAATAATTTAAAGTAGGAGTTACTCTTATAACATTAGCGTTATATCTGTGTGAGTACTTTCATAATTGATTGCCGTTTTTGAAGTAAGCCGCAACAAACACACAGACAAGACAAATAATCATTTTCAAAATTGTATTTTTGTGTTATAAATATGGGACATATTCTCATATATATAGCAAAAAGCTGTTAATTACAATACAAATAGCAACTTTAAATTTATTCCTTTTATATATACATTTATTAATTAAAAATTACAATTTTAATACACTTCAAATTGCATGAAGGTTACATACCTATAATTACAAGAATAAATTAATTAATAACAAGGTACTTGTTGTATCCAGCAACTTGTTTTAATTATATCTCATTAGATAATAAACCTTCACAAACAAAAAACAAATTAAATTAAAAAAATTACTTCAAAACTAAAAAAAGAGGTGTTATGGTGTAGAGCAGTGGTACTCAACCTTTTTCGTAAACGGGCCACAAACACGTTTCGCTCATGTCGTTGCGGGCCGCAAACTACAAATATTTAGGTATTAAATAAAAAAACGTAATTTCAAATTAATAACGTATTAATGTAGTGAAAATGGTTATCCAATAAAACAAGCTTGGTATAACCCTTATGTGATAAGGAACGCATTGCAGTCGGTGTAGTCCGGTGAAGCTGTTAAGACCTTGCTGGGTCAATAGCATAGACAGATCGAAACAAAATCATATATATATATATCGGGTTATCAGGGATATATTTAATTTACTAAGCGTGCTCATAGTTTTTCTCATGGGCAAAAAAATTTAAATAATTGAAAATAAAGTATAATCGGGTGGGCCAACTACAAAGACCCAGCGGGCCGCAGGTTGAGTATACCTGGTGTAAAGTAAAAAATGTATTGATGTGCGGACGGAATGACGGATTAGATATGATTAAATTATTAATATATTTCAAAATTCGAAGTACTTAATTGATTAAACTCATTCAATTTATTGTTCAATGAATATCGCGTGTAAGAAATCCACTCCAGGATCATAGGTCTCTTATCGAAAGGATATCTGGTTATAATCATCACGCCGCGCCAGTTTAAATCATATTGGCGATTTCAAATTCCAAGCAATCCACAGTTCTAAATTTTCCCACAAACAGTGGCGTTACATGAACATTTCTGGCGTTCAGGTTTCCTCTCGATGTTTTCTTTGACTGTCAGCTGATAGTGTTACCAATTTAAATTAGTACATTTACGCGAATTCAGAAAACTTTGTTCGTATATGCTGGAGTTCCTACCTACGAATATTCGAGTTGACATACCATCGGTCAGAACACTCGATTACGACGACTTTTTAATAAATAACGAATTTTTCAGTTACTTATTAGAAGCAAAATGTACAGTACATTACAACAAAACGCGATGGTAGTACACGCTGCAAGTACGCCTTGCCGTGCGCTAAGAACGCGTTGTTTAAACTTAGCTTTGTACTAAACTCTTGACTGTACTTTTCGCAAGCCCCCACTTACGTTTACATTTAAAGTAGCCAAAAAGTTTGGTCTTTTTTTACGTGGGGAAATCCCTTATGGATACCCACCCTCCCGGAGGAGAGGATGAGTTATGTCCGGATTGCACGGACTAAAACCCCACGGTGTACCGACAGACCGCAGAGTTGGGGTGGCAAGGGATCGTGCTAAGCTATTCCCCTTAGATAGCCGCCCCAACGGTCCGCCCGGCAGAAGGTGGCCGCCGGGCTCCTACCTATAGAGAGACAGCGGGGTACACACCAGCCGCCTCCCCTCGTCCGCCGGATCTGTGCAATGAGTGGATGAGCCCCCCGACTACATCCCCTCAGGTCCGGCTACGGTGGCAGAAGGAGTTGGGCAAAATGCCGCCTCCTCCTGCCGGTCCTCCGTTGGCGAAGACGGCTACTGAGGGAGTCCACCTCGCGGGCCCCCCCTCGCCGCAGGCTTCTTTTGCGAGATGAACACACTCAGAGAGAGAGAGCTGCGTGGTATCCTTCTCAGCGCCGCACTCATGGCAGGCGGTGGTCGGCTCCCTACGAGCGATCCGGTGCAGGTACCACCCGAAACAGCCGTGTCCGGTGAGTACCTGCACCATCCTGAACGTCAGGGAGCCCCACTACCTCCAAAGCCACTCTCGCAGGACCGGGCGGACGGCGTCGACGGTGTACGTTCCGTAGCGCGCGTCCGCCAGGTCCTGTATCCACCGCTCTACCTCCCCCTCCCGCAACTCCCATCTCTTACATTCTATCTCCCTGGGAGCCGGAGGCTGCCCATACGTTTCCTTGCCGCCATGAATTCGTACACGGCAGCGAGAACTCCTGCCTCCAGCTCCCCAGGGAAGGGAGCCGGCGAGCGCAAATGCTGCTGCCGAGGACACCATCCGGTATGCCCGGATCGCCCTCAGTGCCACCGTGCGTTGCGCACTGCGCAGCGCGCGCACGTTGGCGGCACCGAGGGCGTCCGCCCAGACCGGTGCCCCGTAGGCAGCCATCGCCCGCACAACTCCCATAAAGAGTCATCGGCACCCGGCACCCGGCCTCCCAATATTGGGGAGCAACCGGCCGAGTGCCGACGCCGCCCCCGCGGCCCGAGTCCCACAAAGTGGGGCTCGAACCGCCAGCGCCCGTCCAGGCTGAGGTCCAAGTACTTCATGTGTGCCCCCACCCTGATCCGGGCGTCCTCTACCATTATGTGGGCCCCAGGTGGTGGCCCCCGCCGAGGCCTATGAAAAAGTATGGCCTCGGTCTTCTCGAGAGCCACCCTGAGGCCCAACCTCCTAAAAACTGAAGGAATATTTACAAATCTAAAACGCGACCTCAACCAATATCAATTACATAGGGCATTGCTTCTACAAATCTGTGTTGTCGACGGAATTGTTTGTTTTTATACTCACAAATGTTGTTTTAAGTGTTGTTTTCGACCATCTTCTCTTAGCTTATTTGTATTCGTTATAAGAGCAAATTATTTACTTACCAGTTTAATGTCCGTGGTTTCTCTATTGTACAGAACGCGTATTTTTAAGCATGACATTTTTGGTGTAAATATTTATTGCAAGGACTTTTTGTGCCATAAAATATTAAGTATATTTAATTATGGGTAGGACTGGATGTCGTTTATGGCTTCCATTGAAAATTGGTGATACAGTATTAGCATGTAGCTGCGTGGGGTTGCTTGATTTAGAATTATATTTTGAATTGTTTTTTATTTATTTTGCCACATACAAGTGGACACATGATTTAAATATGAAAGCGAAGTTTATGATACTGTGGTTTTTAGTAATTTATATTCCGAAAAATCGTCTACTGCATTATATTCTATCCTAAGTAATATTATAAATAGGATAATTAGTTGGTGTATTTATGTAACATTTTTGCCTCTTAGATCATCGTGAAATTTTGTATACACATTTTTAGAAGTATCTATTATTGAGAAAAATTTATTGTGTTTTAATTTAAATCTACATTAAAACGAGTAAAGTCACGAGCAAAAGTTAGTTGGTTAACATTTAATATTGTCTGTAGAAGATACTAGCGGTAAGTATTGAGAGTCATTTTCTGTCGATTTAATTTATTTTATGCTTATAACTTACTCCAAAATATTCGTAATATGACCCAATGCAAATAAAAAAATATTGATTAAAACAGGATCATATAACATTCAAATTAAATTATAACTTTCATATGAA
>JACEII010000993.1:0-17240 GCA_014332785.1 Antheraea mylitta
GCCTTAGTAGTCCGGTGAAGCTGTTAAGACCTTGCTAGGTCAATAGCGTAGTCAGTTCGAGAAAAAAAAAAAAAAAACATGCTCCATGGTATTTTTTTTCCATTCACTTCACTTATGCAGAATAAACTAATTATATTATGTAAATATTACGAAGTTTACAAAACATAGAGTCAAATAACACAATATCTATACTAATATATAAAGCTAAAGAGTTTGTTTGTTTGTTTGTTTGTTTGGTTGAACGCGATAATCTCAAGAACTACAGATCTGATTTGAAAGTTTCTTTTAGTGTTAGATAGTTCATTTATCGAGGATGGCTATAGGCTACATATCATAACGTTTAAACCGATAGGAGCTGAGCACTAAAGAAGAATGTCTCAAAATCGGGCTATTTTGGAAGCTTTCGATGCGTGTTAATGTCAGTACTATATGCGTTGCCATGGTAACGCGATAACAATCTCTCGCAAATATTTTCATGGTTTATTTTGTGTTCCTATTAAAACAGTTAATTCTACGTTATTTTTGTTTCCAATTTTTAATTATACGTGGTACGTTTATATCGCAAACATTTCTAAAGTTTATTTTATGTCGCTATTCAAAAAGTTTAGTAGTAATAATATTCATCCAATAAGATAGTCAAAGGAATTAATCCATACTGCCAATTCTGAAGTAGTTAATATAGGTAGTTTTTTCTATATCCAAGATAATGTAAAGGTATAAGCGCCAAATCCTCTATGTAATATTTCGTAAATTTTTATCTTCTTAATTTTCAAGACAACAGAATTCATGCTTCGCGGTATTATTTATCTTTCATTTCATTTATGCACAATAAACGAACCATATTACATAAAACTCTACCAATTTAACACAATATACAGATATGTAAGACAAGATTATGAATAAAATATAAAATCCACTACATGACAGACTAAAATCCCGCCAAAAACTCCTCAAAAACTTTATTCTACGTTAGTTTTGTACCCAATTTTTGATTTGTGATATATTACGTATAATAAAAGTAAAGTGAGTGTATTTTATATTATAAATATCCGTGATGCTACAAATATCAACATTTTTTTAATTCTGTGGATATGTCTGTTTTTTTTTTATTTGTTACGGGTAATCTCCGAAACGGCTGGACCTATTTGAACGGTTTTTTTTTCTTAGAAATGACTACGCTATTGATCTAGCAAGGTCTTAATAGCTTCACCGGACTACAAGTAATATTTGAACGGGAATTTTACGGACAAATAAGTAACTAATTAGCTGTTTTATTTTAAGCTACCGGGTTCAGCAGACGTTGCCCGCCCTGATAATAAGACAAACTATACCTATACCTTGCCCAATAATCATTTTATATATTGGTGAAAACGGCATGAAGATGCGTTCTGTAGTTTTTGATCTTATCGCGAACAGACATATAGACAGACGTGGAATAGGACTTTTTCTTAACTATGTAGTGATAAGCTGTTATCCGTGCCTTCGTCCATGTGAAATTAATCAAAAATATGTTGTTCACTGTAAACATACACGAGCTGTACTGGACTCCAAGATTTTTTTATACCAAAAGGCAGTAAACAGGTTGACGGCCCACCTGATGGTAAGTGGTTAACGTCGCCTATGAACAACTGTAACACCAAGGGTATCGCTGTTGTAATTGAAAGTCATATGTTTATATGTGATTTAAATTATAGCAAGGTATGATAATAACTTAATTATATCGACACTATGGACGTATTATATCTATATAATAAAAGATTTAACACATATTGTTCGAAAATGTATAGCTTAATATTTTCGTTACTTTCTTATATAGTGTAAGTGGGCACTAAGGGTCATATATAGCAGTTTAAAGTTCCAGTTATGTGGCTGATGATAAATCTCTTCCCATTCGATTCACTATTCGTATTCACATATATAATGTACAAGTACATGTTACCTGTTACAGTAGATGATGTGCGTGTGATACTTACAAATATTTTTGAAAGAGTATTATTGTAATTTACACTAGATATGTGATCAAAATTTTACATTTATTTAATATATTTAAAAAAAAACGCGTGCGGAGCCGCGGGCAACAGCTAGTTATGGATAAAATATAAAATCCACTATATATCCACATGATAGACTAAAATCCCGCCAAAAACTCTTAATTTAAGTCCTTAACAACATACGTCAATTAAATGCTCGTACTTATTGTTATCAAATACACTATTATACCAAATGAAGCTTAGGTCTTAAAATGTTTTTCATTTAATTAATTTTCTTTTCGTAGGTAAATCGTTCACACTAACAATAATGCTGGCGACGTCACCACCTCAAGTAGCAACATACCAAAAGGCGATCAAGGTGACTGTTGACGGTCCTCGTGAACCAAGGTCCAAGACGCGACATCACGGCTTCCATCCGTTCCACTTCGGGCCGAGATTCGCACCTGATCCTCTGATGGGATCTCTACCTTTTAAATTATCAGGTAAGACTTCTTTTGATAATTTATTGAAAATTGTGTATATTTTTACTTACACTTAATCACAATCTCATCTGATTTGTTCAAAAATTCCTATTCAATAAACTAAAGGAAGTTCTAGTTCTCAAGTACTTATATTTATTTGAAGACAAGAAATGACCAATAATAAATTTTTAACTCAAGGTTGTTGGCTACATGTCTAAGATCTAGTCAATGCTGTATCATCAAGATGACGCTACTTTAAGATGCTTAGTTAGAATAAATAAATGCGTATAAATGTGTAATACATAGCTTTTGGCTTTGAAGGTTCCAGAATTGAGCTTGGCTTAATCTGAAGTTCTCGGGTTTGTTGTTTGTGACTACTCTCTGTGTATCTTCTGTCATATTTAGAGGAATATTTACAAATGTATGTCTATAGACTCAACCAAATCACCGTCTCTGCAATATTTCTTGCAGAACTATTCAGTTGGAATTAATCTTTTGTTGCATTTATGTGACTCTGATAAATATTTATATACATACGTATAACTTATTTTAAGGTTTTTCTACAACAAATGTACAAGATGTATATGTTAATAAATGAATAATTGTATTTAATATAAATTCACGTTTTACAAAATAAATTAAAAAGAAATCATTATCAAATTATACTAATTCTTAGATTTTTTTTCGATTTCTACATTTAAAAATGTACCGACTATGAAAATTTATTTGTTGAATTGTTTGTTTAGAATTCTGCCCATGAATACGTTAAAAATAACAACTAAATATATACATTATCGTTATTCTTACGAAATAAATAAGTGAAAACCACAATTCCAATATTAAAACAAAATAACAAGCTGGCCAGTTTAAACATAATCTCTTTTGTGCTTTCTTCAATGCGTATAAAGTATTTTAAAACCTTTTGCTAATGTATATACCGAGAAATATAAAGCTATAACGGATGGACAAATATAACAAAATATTCGTCTCATAGCTCGAACCCTCGTTTTGAGCTGAGACGTTTCTATCCAACAGATATTAAATTGTCAACCGGGACCGTTGTCACTCGCGTCCGACGCCTCAAAAGGGGATTTAATTTTGTCGAGAAGTTTTGCGTGACAATTAATTATCAATTTGGACCCCTCTTTTGACACCTGCAAGGAACAGGTAGGCGGTCACTTGTAGAGAATCTCATAAAAACCATAGTACAAAATAATTGTATACACTCTAGTGTTTTCCAGATTACTAGATCTATGTCAATATTATTAATATTTTCGTAATACGAAGGAAACTTACTATTTAGGTACTTAATAGTGTCCAAATTATTACTTCTTTCTAGCCAGATACATATGTATTAAAAAAATTAAGCCGTTACGGGACGCTTGGCAGATGTGAGTGTGAAAATGTTTTGTATAAGTAATATGCATAAAATAACAGATTGCGACTGGAATCAGCTTTGGCGTAATAAAAAGATAAAGTCACAAATTTTTCCATAAAATAATGACTGTTTATTTATTTTATCACATAAATATTAATTTTTATTAAACAGAAAAATTCAACTAGGTGCAGGCGCGGTTTTTTGCGGCATTTATCAAAAGGCGTTAGGTTGTCGGCGCGTGCTTCGTAACACTAGTAGAACGAGTGGCTGAAAAAACAGTTTGAATCTTATATTTATACAGATAGGGTTGCAAATGGTTTTGAGTATTTCGTTACTAGTGCAAAATTCGTGTTTTGCGTCGCCACGCGAACAATCAGGTTTACCCTCCGTCTATAAATATTTCACATCAATTATGTTTCATATAAATAAATATAATGGTGTCAATTGGAACCCTATAACTTGGTTAGGTATCTCGCGCTTGCTGATATAAGATTTTCTATACAAGTAACCTCGAAAAATCCTTCAATAAATATAGTTTATAAGTAAACGATCAAATAAATAGATAAATCCTCTACAAAATATTTTTACGGCCAATCTTTAAAATCTGTTATAGGAAATTTAATAGTTTGTAAAATTACTTGTAATCTTTAAATTAGTAGGGGAGAGTGGGGGAATTAGGAACACTTAACTTCAAACGCTAAAAAATAATAGAAAAAAGTTATAAACTAAATAAAATTTTATTGCTACATGAACTTCAGTTATCTATGTATTTAGTAGTCATAAAACGTTATTTTAAATTTACGTTTTAATAAAAATATAAATTAAAACAAAAACCATTGCCGTTCCTGTTTACCCGATACCCTATGGGGTAATTGAGATCATCCCGTGGGGGAAATGGAAATGATATGAGGTAATTAAGAAAAACGTTTGATCGATCTTTCTTACGTAATTACGAGGCGTCTGAAATAATTTGTAAAGTTTAAATATTTTTACATAATCAACCAGCAGGACTACGGGTAATTAGGAGGGTAAGGGGTAATTGGGAACGTTCCAAATTAATCACCGAATGCCGTTCCCAATTACTCGAATCAGTCAATATACATAAAAATTGCCGCCACTCTCAAAAGCATTTTTTATTACCATCAATCTATGTTGCATTTGAAAAACAAAGCAAATACACAATAACTTTGAACTCAAAAATATGATACTTACATGTGTTCTGACTGATGACAAAAATTATATCAAAAATACGAAAATAATTGTTCGAATTACTGTGACGAAACTAATGCGTCCTTTCAATCCCAATTTCGCATAGGCAATGAATGGCTCTGCATTCAGCCGTAGAATAGGTTCGCGACAGGGTAGTACGGGGAGATGTACTATTTATCTAACTGTTCCCAATTACCCGCTGTTCTCAATTACCCTACTCTCCCCTAAATTAATAAAACTATGTAATGATGTTAATAAAAATATCATATGGATAAATGAAAAATTATAGCTCTAAAGAAAAAAAAACGTTGATTTTAGATCCCAGTGTTTGTATTAATTTATATTTATACACTCATAAAATGACAAATAATAGTTTGTTTTCTCTTATTATTGAAATAGGACCTCGAGTATGTTAATTAAATAAAAGTTTTCAATTTTGTATGAAGCTTATTATAATTACCGTGAAGTAATTCATGAGGCTGAGAAAAATGTAGTCGACTTTTTTGGCATATTTTTTTTTTACTTGTTACTTTCTCAATCATTATGTTAATATATTATAAGATAATTATAGTTTAACCCTCAAAAATAAATAAATAATACAATACACATTACTTGGATTAAAGATAACCTTTTTCGGTGATACTGGTTGACGAGGTTATAAGATAAAATAATCAGTTACCAGTAGTAAGTTTTACTTAATAATATTATCTTTTAATTCATGTTCAGATAACTACATACGTGTTTCTTTCTGTATTTAACAATGTATATGCATTTTTGTAAATTATATGCGTGAAAACTCTTTATAAAATTTCTGTTAACGCTTATTTCCTGTAGTACAAAGTTATAGCGATATTGTACAAAATTATTTCCATTATTGAGACGGCGCCCCATGTCGATCACCGTCGCAACGGGCGGCGTCGCTAGGCGTCGCGTCGCCTTGCTTCTCGACTTTCACCTAATAAGCACCCCTGTAAATTTCTACCCATTCTATATATTTCTAGAAATTTCAGTAAGGAATCAAAGTATATTATCAAAAATAAACATAATAGGAATGCTTACAAAGGAGCTGCAACATATAAAATTCATTGTATGTATGTTTCAACGTATTTAAATTAAAATCTACTTTTTTAAATGTTTTTAGAGATTCCAGAAATCTTATACAGTGTGATGTATTAGGTACATCTTTTTTGTTTAAATTAAAAACACTGTAACGTCAGATATATCATATATTAAATTAGACTAAGTGTTAACCGCGGCTTCGTCCGCAATGGTATCTCGAAAACGGTTGGACTCATTTTCACGAAACTTTTACCAACAGACAGTGAGCATCATAACAAGTGTTTCAGTCTATTTTAATTTAGACTAGCTGTTAACTGTGGCTTTGCCCGCAATGCTATCTCCAAAACAGTTAGACTGATCTTAGCAAAACTTTCATTTGCAGATAGCTGGCCTTATAAAAAGTAATTCAAGCAATTTTAATTTATACTAGCTGTTAACCGTGCCTTCGCCCGTAATACTATCTCCAAAACGGTTAGACCAATCTTCACGAGACTTTCACTGGCAGATAGCTGACCTTATAAATAGTAATTCAGGCAATTTTAGTTTATACTAGCTGTTAACAGTGGCTTTGCCGAGAGTACTTTCTACAAAAGGTTAGACCGATTTTCCGGGGACTTTCACCTTACCTTATAAAGAGTAATCGAGGTTATTCTATTTTAGACTAGCTGTTACCCGCGACTTTGTCTGTATGAAATTTAGCAAGATTTCAATTCATTCATTATTTGTAATAAGAGAAATAATTATCAACTAATTGTTTATAATTCGATATTATAATTATTAGTAACTTTGAAGATAAAAGAGGTCTTCCCAATAAGATTTTAGACCATAAACGTATTACGTAAAGAGGTCCATAATACAATTTCTTGCAGAACAGACAAGCGTTTATTTTTTGTATAGACAAAATAGTATTTATAATGACAAAGTAATGTAAATGTAAATCTTTATGATAATATTTTAAGTTATTATTTCATTAGTTCCTTACACAGTGTAATTGAGCACGAATATGGTGGGTTAAAATCCCAAATATGTTGCTGATTGTAAACCTCACTAGGTACATTGTTAGTATTTATATACCTATTGTATACATTACATACTGCTGTAAGTGGCGTGCGTGTCATACTTAGAATTGTTTTTAAAGAGCATTTCTATAATTGTACATAGTCTCACAAGTTTATAATTCCTTAATACAATTTTAAAAAAGCGTGCGGAGCCACGGGTATTGCTAGTTAATGTATAAAATCATGTTAGTTAGTGATAAAACACAGCCAAATCCAATGGCATATGCTTTATTCAGAATGTCTTTAGAATCTTCCGAGTTTCTCTAGTATCGACAAGTGTGTCACGTATATTACAGTGTTGCAGTCATTGTATTATATGCTATTAATCTGACTGCGAGGAAACTTTAACGAATTTCATAAGTTATTCTTATTAGCGTGACCATTTTAAAAAGGGGTGGTTCACGTATTCAAACTTTTGACTTAATATACCTATTTCACTACAAGTATTGTATAAAATCTACCTATAAACTATTTGTTTTTATCCTTTGTTAGCTTTAATTACATTAACAGGAATCAAACATGATCACAAAACTTATAATATACAAAAAATGTATGCAATTTAGATAAGTTATATCCCTTTATCATAGATACAAAGAAAACTTTTTGTACATTTTAACTATTTTGTACTAAGTAAAATGTCTAAGCGACGAAAGTAAACACTATGGGTAAATATGTTGAGTAAACAACATACATAAATTACATGAAACTATCCTTAGCTCGCGGCTTCGCTTGCTTTAGGATAGATTTGATCAATTACACGGTGACAGTTCATCTTTTCTAGATGAAAGGGTAGTTTTCTGTACCCCTGAAAACATGCAAAATTTCATGACAATCGATTAAGTACTCGAGGCTTTAAAGCGTACCAAACAAACTCACTTTCACATTAATAACATTGATTAGGATTAGTGTAATATTTATATTTATTTCAGAAGAAACTGTTTATTAAGTCGCTTCATGGTGTGCTATATCCACGAGCGTAATTTTAATAAAAAGCTTAATATTCGTCCTCAACTATTTCTTATAACGGCCAAAATAAGGATCTATAACTTTAATAGTAAGGATATTATTATGCTCTCTTAACACTACAATATACAATTATATTCGGCTGGATGACACTGTGGCAAGTGAATATAACCGTATAATTGAGACCTATAAATATGGTTTCACTTGACATTAAATAAATGTATGGGAGGTCATGTTTTGAACATAATAACAACAAAATGGCCATATATGAATACAAATGATAGAAATATATAATCATAGTTAAATATATATTTATGTTATGTAAGAATGGCCTCGTCAGATACAACACCTTCAAATTTGAACAAATAAATGAAACGGTTGTACGGCTCAGACAACCCGATTAGTTTTATAACTGAATGAGTGTTGAACGATCACTTATACTGAACAACAGACTTATATCTATTTCAAATAAAAAGTAAAGTTTTCAACTGAAATTTAATTCCTGTAGTTACGTAATGCGTATATTCCAACGAAGTACAAGTGAACAAGTAGAAGTGACAAGGAAATTATGGTTCCGTATAAAACAAATAGATGGCGTTAGTTTAATTCACTTGATTGAGGACATGACTCAATAGGTATTTATCAATTTGTAAATTTTGAACAATCTATCTAATACTATAAATGTGAGTTAATTTATTTGTTGTTGACATTGATCATAGTGAATTAAGATAGTTAGAGACACACAATAAGTACCTAGTAATCTCGATGTGCAGTTTTAGCCTACGTTACGTACAGAATAATCATTTCTTCGTAAGAAAATGAATAATTATGAAGTAGTCGTAGTCCGGTGAAGCTGTTGACCTTGCTGGGTCATTAGCGTAGTCAGTTCGAGGAAAAAACATGTCGCGAACATGTTCAAAATTATGCGATATTTCAGGAAAAAGTATTTAAAATCAATGGAATATTTTGACATCAATACATATTATAAAACAAAGTTTTCTGTCACGTCTGTCTGCCTGTTCGCGATAAACTCAAAAATTACTAAACGGATTTTCAAGCGGTTTTCATCAGTAGATAAAGAGATTCATGAGGAAGTTTAAGCAGATAATTTATTAAGGTTTTTTTAATACCAGGGCGCGACAACGTCCGCGGGTCCGATAGTCTGACGATAAAAAAGAATTCCCTTTATCTCACTTCGTAGTTTTTTCTTCTTTTTATACATGTTTATTAATTTGTTTATTAAATTATAGTACCTGGATGACCGAGCCTAGCTCGGTTCTTTAAAAAAATAATTTTAAATTAAAATAAACTGTTAGGTTTGCCTCACAAAATCTAGCATTTTTTTCACCAAAAAAGATATCTCTTTTGTTGTTACTCGGATTCGAACTGGGATTACAGGAATTTTCAAAGCAGCCAATTTCCATCTGAGTTATTTTTGTTTTGGAAGCGGCAGCGAAATTTACCTTTATATTCTAGCTATATATTTTCATTGCCTGAAAACTCAGATAAAAAAGTTCTCTACGAATGAAATTTGGCTAGATCGATTTATCGTCTCCAAAACTACCTGCATACTAAGTTTCACGGAAATAGATGACGCCGTTTCCGAGATCCTGAATATATAACAATATAAAAATATACAAGAATTACTCGTTTAAAGGTATTAGATAGATAGATAGATAAAGGGCGAAAATCGTTAAAGAGTAAGGATAGTGAGGTGAAGCCGTAGTTATAATTTTGTGGCAATATGAAGATTTTGCTCCCCACATTATTTAAAGGTGTAATTACATTTTTTTTAAACTGACGAGGTCTTTCTTGGCCTTCACAGCTTCACCGGACTACTTGACGTAATTACTGATGTGACAAATGCCTAGACTACATAATTAATTAAAAAATTGTTTAGACGTGACAAATGTGAAATTTTTAATTAATCTTTTTGTAACAATTTAGTCGTTTTTCTTCGTAACGCTCAGTTTTTTCGGTTTATTTATTCTTTTTCCGTCTGACTAAATACCTATTTTTTTAACATCAAAAACGTTGCCACTAAATTTCAACATTAGGATTTTATTCTCATCACACCCAAAGTTAACACTAAATCCTGCACCTTAGCAAGTCGACTGCTTCGTACTGCTACGTACAAGCAGAGGCGAGGTGTCTAATTGAGTTACGGCCCTTTGACACTCGCCGTAACGAGGTTTGTGTCACTTGCACACCGACCCCGACCGGCTTGTACGAATACCTACACAACTTGTGTAACATTTATAAGAAAATTAACAACAGCCTCACTATATTAAAATATTTATATGTAAAAATATGGATTTTAGTTAAATTATTTGAGTGCAAAATAAGACATATTTTCCTAGTACATAATAGTTTATAGAATACAGCTCTATAGAAATAGACGCAAAATTGCAGGTATTTGGCTGTTAACTTTATTCGATTATACATCCCAAATGTATTCTTAAAATAATTCGGCTTGTATGGCATGCTAAGTTAAACACATTTAACAAAAAAAAAATGTTTTAATATACCTATTATACAAGAAAAAGATTGATCGAGGTCTGTTACTGTTTTTATTCTTAATATGTAAATAATTTGTCCTTGTTGATAGTTTCATTTTTGTGACAAGCTACAAACAAACAAACTCACTTTCCCATCTATAATATTAGTTAGAACTTTTTGTTTATACCAACAGGTTTGTTTCTTTGTTGAATGCGCTAATCTCACTACTAGTATACTTGTCTACATGTACCTACCAGGTTTACTTACTCCTACTGGTCCATTCTGAAAATTTCTTACAGTGTTAGATAACTCATTTATCGAGGAAGGCACATTAAGACCAATAAGATCGGAGCACCAACGAAGAATGTTTCCAAATAGCTTTGTTTTCCTCTTGAGAACTTCCGCTGCGTGTTAGTTTAGCCCAAAGTAACTATATCACGAGGACGAAGTCGCGGGTAGAGCTAGTTATTTATACACTTAATTATTTATTAACACCTTATTCATACCATTTCACAGTTACCCTATTCTCATCAACAGAAGCATTTAAAGCCATTACCTGACATTCTCATTAAGCGAAGAGCACGCACATAACAAGATTACTTTAACAACTACGCTTCTTTCGGTGCTCGGAGCGCTCAAGGTACGCTTTGTTCTCGCTTTAGAAACAATTTAGAGAACACTTCAATATGTAAATTCCACGGTTCGCGGCTGCTCTGACGAGCGGTGGCTCTGTGCTGCCCTCTCGTCGGCGAGTACCAATAACCCTTGCGAAATCATGATAAATTATCCACACTCACGCCCGCGATGCTCTTATAAGAGCTAAACTTTATATGTGATTGTAAAATTTTGGATGTGGTACTGTTTCATTTGCTAGGATTTTCGGTTTTCTGAACTGTGCTCATACTAGTTCTGATCTTTGATCTATGTTGAGAGGCGCTTTTTACTGGCATACTTATTTCTTACAATAGTTATTTTTCATTCATTTAGTTCAGTTATTATTACTCTGTCGTTATCATCATCACTGACGATGATGGAGTCCGGTTTTGGATGCGCTAGCGAACGCACGTGTCCGATATCTCCTTTGTTCGAGATCTTTTGTTCTCGATTTCGTTGTGATTGTTCAGTGCTAAGTTGAGTGCAGCTGCGGCACACGTTTACAAAATCTACCTGAGTGAGTGAGACATTCCCTTATTTATATATTTACCCGTTTATTTATATACTCATTTTTCTATTCCTTATTCTTAAATATCTAACCAACTATTATTTATCTGTTTAATTATCTATTTATTTCCTCATATATTTCGTTAATTTTTATCTATTTAGTGATAAAGTAATCTATTTCTGTGCCCCCGTATATATGTAAGTACCTATTTATTATTATTTATCTATTTTATTCATTTATATTATAGTATCTTATTCATATACATGGTCCCCTGTCTCGCCCACTCATTTATTTATTTTGTGCTTTCGCTTTGTTTGGTTTTAAACAGTTCTCTTGGTCCCGACTCGATATAGTCCCGTAGCTTACCGTTTGGCGTGCCCCCCTGCCCTTAAGGCAGGGAGGTTGTTTCGCGACCCCTCCCTCTCCTCGATCCACCGCGATGGATCCGTTAGCTGTGGCAGAATACTATCGTAAAAATCTCCTTGAGAGCGGTTAGATCAGGAGATTGTAAATTCGATTTACCGCAACGTAGCGTCGCAGGCCGCCGAGGGCCTTTTTACCATTCCGACCGCGAATTCCTTTGCGTCCCTCTCGCCGCAGTCTCTTCTAGACGCGCGCGACAATGGTCTACTTGAGGCCTCGATTCCTAGCTCCAGCTCGGAGGCCGACTCCGAGATGGAGCTAGACGAAAAAGCGTCCGCCGTTTCGACCGCGACCGCGACCGAGTCCGCGATTGCCGCGCCTTCAGCGCAGACAGACAAGGACGGCTATACGACCGTCTCGCACAAGAAGCGTCGTCCGGGCAGCCCGACGGATTCGGGTTCCGTTGGCCCACAAAAAGTAGCCAATATAGACGGCGCGCGCGTGCCGTCGACCGCGTCTGTACCGCCGCGAAAACAGAACGGCAATAATAACAATAGCTCCGTCTCGCTCACTCCGTCCGCAGCTAGGAAGCCGCGCCCGCCGCCGCCTGTTACGATACAGGATAAGTCCAAATGGACCGCGATCTCAAACAGCCTAAAAACGCGTAATATTAATTACACGAATGCGCTCAGCACTCCGGCGGGCATTCGCGTTAAATGTCCCACGTCGGACGATCACCGCGCTTTGATCCGTTTTCTCACAGAGATGAAACTCGCGTATTTTACGTACGCGTTAGAAGACGAGCGCCTCCTGCGTGTCGTGTTACGCCGTGTCCCGGCCGAAATCTCGGTCGAGGAAGTTACCCTCTCCCTTAAGGAGAAGAATTACCCAGTCCGCGAGGTACACCGTATGTACCGTCCAAGCACTCGCGCCCCATATAATATGGTGCTAGCCATCCTCGACCGGTCGCAGGAGGGCAAAGCCATTTTTTCCCTCACGTCTGTGTGTGGCCTCAAAGGGATCACCATTGAGCCCCCACGCAAGACCCACATCCCTTCGCAGTGCCATAACTGCCAGAGTTATGGCCATTCCGCGAAGAATTGTCATCTTCGCCCCAGGTGCGTCAAGTGCCTGGGTGACCACGCCACGAAGGAGTGCGAGCGCGCTCCTGGCACTCCCGACCCTCCCAGTTGTGTGCTCTGCGGTAACGCGGGTCACCCCGCGAACTATCGCGGATGTCCCCGCGCGCCGCGCACACAACGTCCCCGTCAGGCGAGGCAGGCGCCCAGGGCGTCTGCTGCCGCCGCCCGCCGTCCGCCTCCACCTCTCATGTCCGTGGAGGCCTTCCCGGGCCTGCCGGGCGCCTCCCGCGCCCCGGTAGCGCCCGCACCTACACCGCGCTCGCCACCCTCTGTGCCGCGCGCGGCCCAACCCGGGCGGGCCCCTATGGCCCCCTGGGCCCCCAGACCTCAGCCCCAGACCTCTTCAAGGCCTCTGGCGCCGCCACCTAAGGCGACCCAGGCTCCTTCATCTTCTTCTCTCGCGGAGAAGTTCGATTGGATGGAGCAACTTCTAGTAGAGCACGACATGCAGGAGGTGCTCGCCTTTTACGCCCTGGTAGAAGAGAACCCCCGCGGGGTACAACTCATTCAAGCTCTAGCGCGCTTTCCGGCTATCGGAGCCACCGTACAGCGCCTCGTCCGGTCACAATCATCTAAATACTAGCTCTAAAATTCCCGGGAATTGATAAAGTAAAACCACGCGGTCTTTGCCTCTCGTTTTTTAACGCGAGATCCCTTCGGACACAGCGCGATCTAGTAGCTGACTTTTTACGCGACAGACAGATTGACGTTTTCCTCATCCAGGAAACGATGTTAAAACCGAGCATGCGTAATCCGAGAATCGCGAATTACTGCATAGTTAGAAACGACCGTGTCGCCCGCGGGGGTGGCACATTAATTTATTTTAGGCGGTCGCTGTATTGCATGCCGTTAGATCCGCCCGCGCTTACTCATATGG
The DNA here is from genome assembly GCA_014332785.1 of Antheraea mylitta. NCBI lineage: Eukaryota > Metazoa > Arthropoda > Insecta > Lepidoptera > Saturniidae > Antheraea > Antheraea mylitta. Next base: position 14,163 of record JACEII010000993.1, read on the forward strand.
AAGCGTCAGTATGCCGCGTCGGAATGACGGGCCACTCTGATATTATTCTTGTCTCCGCGTATCTATCACCGAGCAAAGAACTACTCAGATCCGATTTGCAGGCACTGCTCGACTTAGGTGACTCGGTCATTATAGCGGGGGACCTCAATTGCGGGAATGTTATCTGGAACAGTCCGTGTACCTCTCGCAATGGGAGGATACTCGACCAACTAGGTAGGGTGCTCGCTTTTGATGTCATAGCCCCTCCGGGACCCACGCATTATCAGGACAACTGTCGACCGTCAGTTTTAGATGTAGCTCTGTTGAAAAATGTCGTGCTTCCTGTACGACTCATATCAGTCGTACACGAACTCGACTCGGATCATCGCCCGGTTCTATTACAGTTAGGACATAACTCTGACTTTAGCCCGACGCCGATCAGAGTGGCCGATTACGCGAAACTTAGCGAATATTTTAAAAATAGTCCGACGCCCAACAGTTTAGATAGAATTCCGGACGTGTTGGTGTCTAAAGCCGACGCGGATTCGGCCATCGATTCCCTGGTTGATTATCTCCAGACCGCCGTCAGGGAGACCTCGAAAGAGGTACAAGCGGCGAACGAACGCCGTTTTATACTCCCTGATGACGTGAGAGCATTGATCACGGAAAAGAACGCCGCGACTCGTGCTCACGACGCTTACCCGACCGCTGAGAACCGCGAACGCTTACGTGTATTACGGAAAGCAGTCAAGTCTCGTGTTTCTGAGATCCGGGGTGACAGGTGGGACAGGTTTCTGGAGGATCTCCAGCCATCTCACCTGGCATTCTGGACTCTCACGCGAAAGTTTAAGTCCGATACGGTCATTCCAATGCCCCCTCTCGACAGAGGCCCCGGGTTGCCTCCCGCGTTCGATAACACTGACAAAGCAGAATGTCTCGCCGCGAGTTTAGAAAAACAGTGTTCGCCAAACACTGATAATACTGACCCTTCCATCATAGAGTCCATCGAAACAGCCGTAGAACATGCACTCGCGTCTCCTCCGGCGGATACCCTAACCCCGATAACGTTTGACGAAGTCTCGGCCGCCATCAAGCGTCTCAAACCTAGGAAGTCCCCAGGTCCCGATGGGATCAGGAACGAGGTTTTGAAGCTCCTTCCTGACCGCATCATAGCTCTATTGGTCTGCATCTTCAATGCGGCCATGTCCCAGGGTCATTTTCCAGCCGTCTGGAAGAGGGCCGTAGTGATAGGGATTCACAAGCCCGGCAAGAAAGCTACGCTTCCCGATAGCTATCGCCCGATCAGTCTATTAGATACTTTAGGCAAACTCTACGAGCGGCTCCTTCTGAACCGTCTCCAGGTTACGATTAACGACCATAGTTTAATACCGTCCGAACAGTTTGGATTTCGTGCCAAACATTCCTGTCCGGATCAAGTACTCCGCCTCACGGAGTACATATTCGCTAATTTCAATAAAGATCCGCATCCGGAGCCGGATCCGCCCGTGAAAAACACTAATCCGAAACGTACGATAGCAGTATTTTTCGACGTTGCCAAGGCCTTCGACAAGGTCTGGCACGAAGGGCTCATATACAAGTTAAATCAAGCCGGCATACCCGATAGGTTAGTTCACATCCTCCGCGATTATCTAGCCGATAGAACCTTCCGTTTTAGAGTAGACGACGAACTCTCATCGCCCCGTCCGATACGCTCAGGTGTGCCGCAAGGCTCAATTCTCGCGCCCACCCTCTTCAACCTGTTCATCAGTGACCTACCTAAGCTCCCGGGAGTCGAGGTAGGTTGTTATGCTGATGATACAGTCATCTACGCCTCTGGTTGGCAGCCGAGTAGGCTTAGAGATCGCATCGAAAAAGCCGTTAGCACACTCGGTGATTGGTTTCTTCGATGGCGCATAAGTATTAACCCCGATAAGAGTGCCGCGATACTCTTCGATCCTAGGTATCGCGCGAACAAGCTAAAGCCCATAAGGCTATACGATTCCGAGATACCTTGGACCACCGAGGTCAAGTATCTCGGCGTCACTTTAGATCGACATTTAACGTTTGATTCTCACATTAAGAGAGTGCGAAACAAAGCCGCTATGGTCTTGGGTCGCCTCCATTATTTACTCTGTCAGAAGAGCAAACTGTCCCTCAGACATAAGCTCACATTATATAAAGTCTGTATTCGTCCGGTAATGACGTATAGCTGTCCGGTTTTCGCCCACGCGAGGAATCTAGATACGCTTCAGGTTTTGCAGACCCGGGCTCTGCGTAAAATCACCGGTGCTCCTTGGTTCGTCCGGAAGGCGGATCTCCACAGGGACCTGGAGATTCCGTCCATCTGGGCGTATATTAAATCACTCACTACTAGTTATTTCGATCGTGCCGCGATTCATCCCAGTCCGTTAGTGGTATCCGCCACGAATTACGAACCCGTGCCCAACGCCGGGCGTTATAAAAGACGTCCGCGACATATTTTTATCGACCCTCCCGACGATATCACGTCAGCGAACGATCAGTACCAGCCTGTCCCACGTAATAAAGCGTGCTCACGCCCACGCCCGCGTAACCACAGATCGCGCCGTCGCGGTCTGGGGGTTAACTTCGCTCCCGCACACCCGATTAGGCCTCCCACGGCAGCGGCTCAAGCCTAGGTTCGATCCCTCGGTAGGGAGCCCTTGAGTGCGTTGCTTGCGCGATACGGTGACACACCCATACATCACTGCTACAACACTACACGATCACCTCCACACACGTGCACGCCTACACGCTACACATCTTTGTGGAAGGGTTATTTTGTGAAAGATTTTTTCCCTTATCGAACTGAAAAACTTGTAAATTTTCCGATAAAAATATATGGAGGAGTTGTTGAGGCGGATATGCTGGTACTCATATACGTTTCAACAACTCAAACATATACGAATAGTTAGCTAGGTTAGCTAAGTTAGGTCGCGATTTTTGCATGCAACGGGTAACAGCCAAGCCGAGGTGTGCCGTGCACCCTTGAGCTAGTTACCATTATAAAATCGGCTGAGTGCCTTAAGCGCTCGCCTTAGTAGTCCGGTGAAGCTGTTAAGACCTTGCTAGGTCAATAGC
>JACEII010000994.1:0-17240 GCA_014332785.1 Antheraea mylitta
GCTATTGACCTAGCAAGGTCTTAACAGCTTCACCGGACTACTAAGGCGAGCGCTTAAGGCACTCAGCCGATTTTATAATGGTAACTAGCTCAAGGGTGCACGGCACACCTCGGCTTGGCTGTTACCCGTTGCATGCAAAAATCGCGACCTAACTTAGCTAACCTAGCTAACTATTCGTATATGTTTGAGTTGTTGAAACGTATATGAGTACCAGCATATCCGCCTCAACAACTCCTCCATATATTTTTATCGGAAAATTTACAAGTTTTTCAGTTCGATAAGGGAAAAAATCTTTCACAAAATAACCCTTCCACAAAGATGTGTAGCGTGTAGGCGTGCACGTGTGTGGAGGTGATCGTGTAGTGTTGTAGCAGTGATGTATGGGTGTGTCACCGTATCGCGCAAGCAACGCACTCAAGGGCTCCCTACCGAGGGATCGAACCTAGGCTTGAGCCGCTGCCGTGGGAGGCCTAATCGGGTGTGCGGGAGCGAAGTTAACCCCCAGACCGCGACGGCGCGATCTGTGGTTACGCGGGCGTGGGCGTGAGCACGCTTTATTACGTGGGACAGGCTGGTACTGATCGTTCGCTGACGTGATATCGTCGGGAGGGTCGATAAAAATATGTCGCGGACGTCTTTTATAACGCCCGGCGTTGGGCACGGGTTCGTAATTCGTGGCGGATACCACTAACGGACTGGGATGAATCGCGGCACGATCGAAATAACTAGTAGTGAGTGATTTAATATACGCCCAGATGGACGGAATCTCCAGGTCCCTGTGGAGATCCGCCTTCCGGACGAACCAAGGAGCACCGGTGATTTTACGCAGAGCCCGGGTCTGCAAAACCTGAAGCGTATCTAGATTCCTCGCGTGGGCGAAAACCGGACAGCTATACGTCATTACCGGACGAATACAGACTTTATATAATGTGAGCTTATGTCTGAGGGACAGTTTGCTCTTCTGACAGAGTAAATAATGGAGGCGACCCAAGACCATAGCGGCTTTGTTTCGCACTCTCTTAATGTGAGAATCAAACGTTAAATGTCGATCTAAAGTGACGCCGAGATACTTGACCTCGGTGGTCCAAGGTATCTCGGAATCGTATAGCCTTATGGGCTTTAGCTTGTTCGCGCGATACCTAGGATCGAAGAGTATCGCGGCACTCTTATCGGGGTTAATACTTATGCGCCATCGAAGAAACCAATCACCGAGTGTGCTAACGGCTTTTTCGATGCGATCTCTAAGCCTACTCGGCTGCCAACCAGAGGCGTAGATGACTGTATCATCAGCATAACAACCTACCTCGACTCCCGGGAGCTTAGGTAGGTCACTGATGAACAGGTTGAAGAGGGTGGGCGCGAGAATTGAGCCTTGCGGCACACCTGAGCGTATCGGACGGGGCGATGAGAGTTCGTCGTCTACTCTAAAACGGAAGGTTCTATCGGCTAGATAATCGCGGAGGATGTGAACTAACCTATCGGGTATGCCGGCTTGATTTAACTTGTATATGAGCCCTTCGTGCCAGACCTTGTCGAAGGCCTTGGCAACGTCGAAAAATACTGCTATCGTACGTTTCGGATTAGTGTTTTTCACGGGCGGATCCGGCTCCGGATGCGGATCTTTATTGAAATTAGCGAATATGTACTCCGTGAGGCGGAGTACTTGATCCGGACAGGAATGTTTGGCACGAAATCCAAACTGTTCGGACGGTATTAAACTATGGTCGTTAATCGTAACCTGGAGACGGTTCAGAAGGAGCCGCTCGTAGAGTTTGCCTAAAGTATCTAATAGACTGATCGGGCGATAGCTATCGGGAAGCGTAGCTTTCTTGCCGGGCTTGTGAATCCCTATCACTACGGCCCTCTTCCAGACGGCTGGAAAATGACCCTGGGACATGGCCGCATTGAAGATGCAGACCAATAGAGCTATGATGCGGTCAGGAAGGAGCTTCAAAACCTCGTTCCTGATCCCATCGGGACCTGGGGACTTCCTAGGTTTGAGACGCTTGATGGCGGCCGAGACTTCGTCAAACGTTATCGGGGTTAGGGTATCCGCCGGAGGAGACGCGAGTGCATGTTCTACGGCTGTTTCGATGGACTCTATGATGGAAGGGTCAGTATTATCAGTGTTTGGCGAACACTGTTTTTCTAAACTCGCGGCGAGACATTCTGCTTTGTCAGTGTTATCGAACGCGGGAGGCAACCCGGGGCCTCTGTCGAGAGGGGGCATTGGAATGACCGTATCGGACTTAAACTTTCGCGTGAGAGTCCAGAATGCCAGGTGAGATGGCTGGAGATCCTCCAGAAACCTGTCCCACCTGTCACCCCGGATCTCAGAAACACGAGACTTGACTGCTTTCCGTAATACACGTAAGCGTTCGCGGTTCTCAGCGGTCGGGTAAGCGTCGTGAGCACGAGTCGCGGCGTTCTTTTCCGTGATCAATGCTCTCACGTCATCAGGGAGTATAAAACGGCGTTCGTTCGCCGCTTGTACCTCTTTCGAGGTCTCCCTGACGGCGGTCTGGAGATAATCAACCAGGGAATCGATGGCCGAATCCGCGTCGGCTTTAGACACCAACACGTCCGGAATTCTATCTAAACTGTTGGGCGTCGGACTATTTTTAAAATATTCGCTAAGTTTCGCGTAATCGGCCACTCTGATCGGCGTCGGGCTAAAGTCAGAGTTATGTCCTAACTGTAATAGAACCGGGCGATGATCCGAGTCGAGTTCGTGTACGACTGATATGAGTCGTACAGGAAGCACGACATTTTTCAACAGAGCTACATCTAAAACTGACGGTCGACAGTTGTCCTGATAATGCGTGGGTCCCGGAGGGGCTATGACATCAAAAGCGAGCACCCTACCTAGTTGGTCGAGTATCCTCCCATTGCGAGAGGTACACGGACTGTTCCAGATAACATTCCCGCAATTGAGGTCCCCCGCTATAATGACCGAGTCACCTAAGTCGAGCAGTGCCTGCAAATCGGATCTGAGTAGTTCTTTGCTCGGTGATAGATACGCGGAGACAAGAATAATATCAGAGTGGCCCGTCATTCCGACGCGGCATACTGACGCTTCCATATGAGTAAGCGCGGGCGGATCTAACGGCATGCAATACAGCGACCGCCTAAAATAAATTAATGTGCCACCCCCGCGGGCGACACGGTCGTTTCTAACTATGCAGTAATTCGCGATTCTCGGATTACGCATGCTCGGTTTTAACATCGTTTCCTGGATGAGGAAAACGTCAATCTGTCTGTCGCGTAAAAAGTCAGCTACTAGATCGCGCTGTGTCCGAAGGGATCTCGCGTTAAAAAACGAGAGGCAAAGACCGCGTGGTTTTACTTTATCAATTCCCGGGAATTTTAGAGCTAGTATTTAGATGATTGTGACCGGACGAGGCGCTGTACGGTGGCTCCGATAGCCGGAAAGCGCGCTAGAGCTTGAATGAGTTGTACCCCGCGGGGGTTCTCTTCTACCAGGGCGTAAAAGGCGAGCACCTCCTGCATGTCGTGCTCTACTAGAAGTTGCTCCATCCAATCGAACTTCTCCGCGAGAGAAGAAGATGAAGGAGCCTGGGTCGCCTTAGGTGGCGGCGCCAGAGGCCTTGAAGAGGTCTGGGGCTGAGGTCTGGGGGCCCAGGGGGCCATAGGGGCCCGCCCGGGTTGGGCCGCGCGCGGCACAGAGGGTGGCGAGCGCGGTGTAGGTGCGGGCGCTACCGGGGCGCGGGAGGCGCCCGGCAGGCCCGGGAAGGCCTCCACGGACATGAGAGGTGGAGGCGGACGGCGGGCGGCGGCAGCAGACGCCCTGGGCGCCTGCCTCGCCTGACGGGGACGTTGTGTGCGCGGCGCGCGGGGACATCCGCGATAGTTCGCGGGGTGACCCGCGTTACCGCAGAGCACACAACTGGGAGGGTCGGGAGTGCCAGGAGCGCGCTCGCACTCCTTCGTGGCGTGGTCACCCAGGCACTTGACGCACCTGGGGCGAAGATGACAATTCTTCGCGGAATGGCCATAACTCTGGCAGTTATGGCACTGCGAAGGGATGTGGGTCTTGCGTGGGGGCTCAATGGTGATCCCTTTGAGGCCACACACAGACGTGAGGGAAAAAATGGCTTTGCCCTCCTGCGACCGGTCGAGGATGGCTAGCACCATATTATATGGGGCGCGAGTGCTTGGACGGTACATACGGTGTACCTCGCGGACTGGGTAATTCTTCTCCTTAAGGGAGAGGGTAACTTCCTCGACCGAGATTTCGGCCGGGACACGGCGTAACACGACACGCAGGAGGCGCTCGTCTTCTAACGCGTACGTAAAATACGCGAGTTTCATCTCTGTGAGAAAACGGATCAAAGCGCGGTGATCGTCCGACGTGGGACATTTAACGCGAATGCCCGCCGGAGTGCTGAGCGCATTCGTGTAATTAATATTACGCGTTTTTAGGCTGTTTGAGATCGCGGTCCATTTGGACTTATCCTGTATCGTAACAGGCGGCGGCGGGCGCGGCTTCCTAGCTGCGGACGGAGTGAGCGAGACGGAGCTATTGTTATTATTGCCGTTCTGTTTTCGCGGCGGTACAGACGCGGTCGACGGCACGCGCGCGCCGTCTATATTGGCTACTTTTTGTGGGCCAACGGAACCCGAATCCGTCGGGCTGCCCGGACGACGCTTCTTGTGCGAGACGGTCGTATAGCCGTCCTTGTCTGTCTGCGCTGAAGGCGCGGCAATCGCGGACTCGGTCGCGGTCGCGGTCGAAACGGCGGACGCTTTTTCGTCTAGCTCCATCTCGGAGTCGGCCTCCGAGCTGGAGCTAGGAATCGAGGCCTCAAGTAGACCATTGTCGCGCGCGTCTAGAAGAGACTGCGGCGAGAGGGACGCAAAGGAATTCGCGGTCGGAATGGTAAAAAGGCCCTCGGCGGCCTGCGACGCTACGTTGCGGTAAATCGAATTTACAATCTCCTGATCTAACCGCTCTCAAGGAGATTTTTACGATAGTATTCTGCCACAGCTAACGGATCCATCGCGGTGGATCGAGGAGAGGGAGGGGTCGCGAAACAACCTCCCTGCCTTAAGGGCAGGGGGGCACGCCAAACGGTAAGCTACGGGACTATATCGAGTCGGGACCAAGAGAACTGTTTAAAACCAAACAAAGCGAAAGCACAAAATAAATAAATGAGTGGGCGAGACAGGGGACCATGTATATGAATAAGATACTATAATATAAATGAATAAAATAGATAAATAATAATAAATAGGTACTTACATATATACGGGGGCACAGAAATAGATTACTTTATCACTAAATAGATAAAAATTAACGAAATATATGAGGAAATAAATAGATAATTAAACAGATAAATAATAGTTGGTTAGATATTTAAGAATAAGGAATAGAAAAATGAGTATATAAATAAACGGGTAAATATATAAATAAGGGAATGTCTCACTCACTCAGGTAGATTTTGTAAACGTGTGCCGCAGCTGCACTCAACTTAGCACTGAACAATCACAACGAAATCGAGAACAAAAGATCTCGAACAAAGGAGATATCGGACACGTGCGTTCGCTAGCGCATCCAAAACCGGACTCCATCATCGTCAGTGATGATGATAACGACAGAGTAATAATAACTGAACTAAATGAATGAAAAATAACTATTGTAAGAAATAAGTATGCCAGTAAAAAGCGCCTCTCAACATAGATCAAAGATCAGAACTAGTATGAGCACAGTTCAGAAAACCGAAAATCCTAGCAAATGAAACAGTACCACATCCAAAATTTTACAATCACATATAAAGTTTAGCTCTTATAAGAGCATCGCGGGCGTGAGTGTGGATAATTTATCATGATTTCGCAAGGGTTATTGGTACTCGCCGACGAGAGGGCAGCACAGAGCCACCGCTCGTCAGAGCAGCCGCGAACCGTGGAATTTACATATTGAAGTGTTCTCTAAATTGTTTCTAAAGCGAGAACAAAGCGTACCTTGAGCGCTCCGAGCACCGAAAGAAGCGTAGTTGTTAAAGTAATCTTGTTATGTGCGTGCTCTTCGCTTAATGAGAATGTCAGGTAATGGCTTTAAATGCTTCTGTTGATGAGAATAGGGTAACTGTGAAATGGTATGAATAAGGTGTTAATAAATAATTAAGTGTATAAATAACTAGCTCTACCCGCGACTTCGTCCTCGTGATATAGTTACTTTGGGCTAAACTAACACGCAGCGGAAGTTCTCAAGAGGAAAACAAAGCTATTTGGAAACATTCTTCGTTGGTGCTCCGATCTTATTGGTCTTAATGTGCCTTCCTCGATAAATGAGTTATCTAACACTGTAAGAAATTTTCAGAATGGACCAGTAGGAGTAAGTAAACCTGGTAGGTACATGTAGACAAGTATACTAGTAGTGAGATTAGCGCATTCAACAAAGAAACAAACCTGTTGGTATAAACAAAAAGTTCTAACTAATATTATAGATGGGAAAGTGAGTTTGTTTGTTTGTAGCTTGTCACAAAAATGAAACTATCAACAAGGACAAATTATTTACATATTAAGAATAAAAACAGTAACAGACCTCGATCAATCTTTTTCTTGTATAATAGGTATATTAAAACATTTTTTTTTTGTTAAATGTGTTTAACTTAGCATGCCATACAAGCCGAATTATTTTAAGAATACATTTGGGATGTATAATCGAATAAAGTTAACAGCCAAATACCTGCAATTTTGCGTCTATTTCTATAGAGCTGTATTCTATAAACTATTATGTACTAGGAAAATATGTCTTATTTTGCACTCAAATAATTTAACTAAAATCCATATTTTTACATATAAATATTTTAATATAGTGAGGCTGTTGTTAATTTTCTTATAAATGTTACACAAGTTGTGTAGGTATTCGTACAAGCCGGTCGGGGTCGGTGTGCAAGTGACACAAACCTCGTTACGGCGAGTGTCAAAGGGCCGTAACTCAATTAGACACCTCGCCTCTGCTTGTACGTAGCAGTACGAAGCAGTCGACTTGCTAAGGTGCAGGATTTAGTGTTAACTTTGGGTGTGATGAGAATAAAATCCTAATGTTGAAATTTAGTGGCAACGTTTTTGATGTTAAAAAAATAGGTATTTAGTCAGACGGAAAAAGAATAAATAAACCGAAAAAACTGAGCGTTACGAAGAAAAACGACTAAATTGTTACAAAAAGATTAATTAAAAATTTCACATTTGTCACGTCTAAACAATTTTTTAATTAATTATGTAGTCTAGGCATTTGTCACATCAGTAATTACGTCAAGTAGTCCGGTGAAGCTGTGAAGGCCAAGAAAGACCTCGTCAGTTTAAAAAAAATGTAATTACACCTTTAAATAATGTGGGGAGCAAAATCTTCATATTGCCACAAAATTATAACTACGGCTTCACCTCACTATCCTTACTCTTTAACGATTTTCGCCCTTTATCTATCTATCTATCTAATACCTTTAAACGAGTAATTCTTGTATATTTTTATATTGTTATATATTCAGGATCTCGGAAACGGCGTCATCTATTTCCGTGAAACTTAGTATGCAGGTAGTTTTGGAGACGATAAATCGATCTAGCCAAATTTCATTCGTAGAGAACTTTTTTATCTGAGTTTTCAGGCAATGAAAATATATAGCTAGAATATAAAGGTAAATTTCGCTGCCGCTTCCAAAACAAAAATAACTCAGATGGAAATTGGCTGCTTTGAAAATTCCTGTAATCCCAGTTCGAATCCGAGTAACAACAAAAGAGATATCTTTTTTGGTGAAAAAAATGCTAGATTTTGTGAGGCAAACCTAACAGTTTATTTTAATTTAAAATTATTTTTTTAAAGAACCGAGCTAGGCTCGGTCATCCAGGTACTATAATTTAATAAACAAATTAATAAACATGTATAAAAAGAAGAAAAAACTACGAAGTGAGATAAAGGGAATTCTTTTTTATCGTCAGACTATCGGACCCGCGGACGTTGTCGCGCCCTGGTATTAAAAAAACCTTAATAAATTATCTGCTTAAACTTCCTCATGAATCTCTTTATCTACTGATGAAAACCGCTTGAAAATCCGTTTAGTAATTTTTGAGTTTATCGCGAACAGGCAGACAGACGTGACAGAAAACTTTGTTTTATAATATGTATTGATGTCAAAATATTCCATTGATTTTAAATACTTTTTCCTGAAATATCGCATAATTTTGAACATGTTCGCGACATGTTTTTTCCTCGAACTGACTACGCTAATGACCCAGCAAGGTCAACAGCTTCACCGGACTACGACTACTTCATAATTATTCATTTTCTTACGAAGAAATGATTATTCTGTACGTAACGTAGGCTAAAACTGCACATCGAGATTACTAGGTACTTATTGTGTGTCTCTAACTATCTTAATTCACTATGATCAATGTCAACAACAAATAAATTAACTCACATTTATAGTATTAGATAGATTGTTCAAAATTTACAAATTGATAAATACCTATTGAGTCATGTCCTCAATCAAGTGAATTAAACTAACGCCATCTATTTGTTTTATACGGAACCATAATTTCCTTGTCACTTCTACTTGTTCACTTGTACTTCGTTGGAATATACGCATTACGTAACTACAGGAATTAAATTTCAGTTGAAAACTTTACTTTTTATTTGAAATAGATATAAGTCTGTTGTTCAGTATAAGTGATCGTTCAACACTCATTCAGTTATAAAACTAATCGGGTTGTCTGAGCCGTACAACCGTTTCATTTATTTGTTCAAATTTGAAGGTGTTGTATCTGACGAGGCCATTCTTACATAACATAAATATATATTTAACTATGATTATATATTTCTATCATTTGTATTCATATATGGCCATTTTGTTGTTATTATGTTCAAAACATGACCTCCCATACATTTATTTAATGTCAAGTGAAACCATATTTATAGGTCTCAATTATACGGTTATATTCACTTGCCACAGTGTCATCCAGCCGAATATAATTGTATATTGTAGTGTTAAGAGAGCATAATAATATCCTTACTATTAAAGTTATAGATCCTTATTTTGGCCGTTATAAGAAATAGTTGAGGACGAATATTAAGCTTTTTATTAAAATTACGCTCGTGGATATAGCACACCATGAAGCGACTTAATAAACAGTTTCTTCTGAAATAAATATAAATATTACACTAATCCTAATCAATGTTATTAATGTGAAAGTGAGTTTGTTTGGTACGCTTTAAAGCCTCGAGTACTTAATCGATTGTCATGAAATTTTGCATGTTTTCAGGGGTACAGAAAACTACCCTTTCATCTAGAAAAGATGAACTGTCACCGTGTAATTGATCAAATCTATCCTAAAGCAAGCGAAGCCGCGAGCTAAGGATAGTTTCATGTAATTTATGTATGTTGTTTACTCAACATATTTACCCATAGTGTTTACTTTCGTCGCTTAGACATTTTACTTAGTACAAAATAGTTAAAATGTACAAAAAGTTTTCTTTGTATCTATGATAAAGGGATATAACTTATCTAAATTGCATACATTTTTTGTATATTATAAGTTTTGTGATCATGTTTGATTCCTGTTAATGTAATTAAAGCTAACAAAGGATAAAAACAAATAGTTTATAGGTAGATTTTATACAATACTTGTAGTGAAATAGGTATATTAAGTCAAAAGTTTGAATACGTGAACCACCCCTTTTTAAAATGGTCACGCTAATAAGAATAACTTATGAAATTCGTTAAAGTTTCCTCGCAGTCAGATTAATAGCATATAATACAATGACTGCAACACTGTAATATACGTGACACACTTGTCGATACTAGAGAAACTCGGAAGATTCTAAAGACATTCTGAATAAAGCATATGCCATTGGATTTGGCTGTGTTTTATCACTAACTAACATGATTTTATACATTAACTAGCAATACCCGTGGCTCCGCACGCTTTTTTAAAATTGTATTAAGGAATTATAAACTTGTGAGACTATGTACAATTATAGAAATGCTCTTTAAAAACAATTCTAAGTATGACACGCACGCCACTTACAGCAGTATGTAATGTATACAATAGGTATATAAATACTAACAATGTACCTAGTGAGGTTTACAATCAGCAACATATTTGGGATTTTAACCCACCATATTCGTGCTCAATTACACTGTGTAAGGAACTAATGAAATAATAACTTAAAATATTATCATAAAGATTTACATTTACATTACTTTGTCATTATAAATACTATTTTGTCTATACAAAAAATAAACGCTTGTCTGTTCTGCAAGAAATTGTATTATGGACCTCTTTACGTAATACGTTTATGGTCTAAAATCTTATTGGGAAGACCTCTTTTATCTTCAAAGTTACTAATAATTATAATATCGAATTATAAACAATTAGTTGATAATTATTTCTCTTATTACAAATAATGAATGAATTGAAATCTTGCTAAATTTCATACAGACAAAGTCGCGGGTAACAGCTAGTCTAAAATAGAATAACCTCGATTACTCTTTATAAGGTAAGGTGAAAGTCCCCGGAAAATCGGTCTAACCTTTTGTAGAAAGTACTCTCGGCAAAGCCACTGTTAACAGCTAGTATAAACTAAAATTGCCTGAATTACTATTTATAAGGTCAGCTATCTGCCAGTGAAAGTCTCGTGAAGATTGGTCTAACCGTTTTGGAGATAGTATTACGGGCGAAGGCACGGTTAACAGCTAGTATAAATTAAAATTGCTTGAATTACTTTTTATAAGGCCAGCTATCTGCAAATGAAAGTTTTGCTAAGATCAGTCTAACTGTTTTGGAGATAGCATTGCGGGCAAAGCCACAGTTAACAGCTAGTCTAAATTAAAATAGACTGAAACACTTGTTATGATGCTCACTGTCTGTTGGTAAAAGTTTCGTGAAAATGAGTCCAACCGTTTTCGAGATACCATTGCGGACGAAGCCGCGGTTAACACTTAGTCTAATTTAATATATGATATATCTGACGTTACAGTGTTTTTAATTTAAACAAAAAAGATGTACCTAATACATCACACTGTATAAGATTTCTGGAATCTCTAAAAACATTTAAAAAAGTAGATTTTAATTTAAATACGTTGAAACATACATACAATGAATTTTATATGTTGCAGCTCCTTTGTAAGCATTCCTATTATGTTTATTTTTGATAATATACTTTGATTCCTTACTGAAATTTCTAGAAATATATAGAATGGGTAGAAATTTACAGGGGTGCTTATTAGGTGAAAGTCGAGAAGCAAGGCGACGCGACGCCTAGCGACGCCGCCCGTTGCGACGGTGATCGACATGGGGCGCCGTCTCAATAATGGAAATAATTTTGTACAATATCGCTATAACTTTGTACTACAGGAAATAAGCGTTAACAGAAATTTTATAAAGAGTTTTCACGCATATAATTTACAAAAATGCATATACATTGTTAAATACAGAAAGAAACACGTATGTAGTTATCTGAACATGAATTAAAAGATAATATTATTAAGTAAAACTTACTACTGGTAACTGATTATTTTATCTTATAACCTCGTCAACCAGTATCACCGAAAAAGGTTATCTTTAATCCAAGTAATGTGTATTGTATTATTTATTTATTTTTGAGGGTTAAACTATAATTATCTTATAATATATTAACATAATGATTGAGAAAGTAACAAGTAAAAAAAAAATATGCCAAAAAAGTCGACTACATTTTTCTCAGCCTCATGAATTACTTCACGGTAATTATAATAAGCTTCATACAAAATTGAAAACTTTTATTTAATTAACATACTCGAGGTCCTATTTCAATAATAAGAGAAAACAAACTATTATTTGTCATTTTATGAGTGTATAAATATAAATTAATACAAACACTGGGATCTAAAATCAACGTTTTTTTTTCTTTAGAGCTATAATTTTTCATTTATCCATATGATATTTTTATTAACATCATTACATAGTTTTATTAATTTAGGGGAGAGTAGGGTAATTGAGAACAGCGGGTAATTGGGAACAGTTAGATAAATAGTACATCTCCCCGTACTACCCTGTCGCGAACCTATTCTACGGCTGAATGCAGAGCCATTCATTGCCTATGCGAAATTGGGATTGAAAGGACGCATTAGTTTCGTCACAGTAATTCGAACAATTATTTTCGTATTTTTGATATAATTTTTGTCATCAGTCAGAACACATGTAAGTATCATATTTTTGAGTTCAAAGTTATTGTGTATTTGCTTTGTTTTTCAAATGCAACATAGATTGATGGTAATAAAAAATGCTTTTGAGAGTGGCGGCAATTTTTATGTATATTGACTGATTCGAGTAATTGGGAACGGCATTCGGTGATTAATTTGGAACGTTCCCAATTACCCCTTACCCTCCTAATTACCCGTAGTCCTGCTGGTTGATTATGTAAAAATATTTAAACTTTACAAATTATTTCAGACGCCTCGTAATTACGTAAGAAAGATCGATCAAACGTTTTTCTTAATTACCTCATATCATTTCCATTTCCCCCACGGGATGATCTCAATTACCCCATAGGGTATCGGGTAAACAGGAACGGCAATGGTTTTTGTTTTAATTTATATTTTTATTAAAACGTAAATTTAAAATAACGTTTTATGACTACTAAATACATAGATAACTGAAGTTCATGTAGCAATAAAATTTTATTTAGTTTATAACTTTTTTCTATTATTTTTTAGCGTTTGAAGTTAAGTGTTCCTAATTCCCCCACTCTCCCCTACTAATTTAAAGATTACAAGTAATTTTACAAACTATTAAATTTCCTATAACAGATTTTAAAGATTGGCCGTAAAAATATTTTGTAGAGGATTTATCTATTTATTTGATCGTTTACTTATAAACTATATTTATTGAAGGATTTTTCGAGGTTACTTGTATAGAAAATCTTATATCAGCAAGCGCGAGATACCTAACCAAGTTATAGGGTTCCAATTGACACCATTATATTTATTTATATGAAACATAATTGATGTGAAATATTTATAGACGGAGGGTAAACCTGATTGTTCGCGTGGCGACGCAAAACACGAATTTTGCACTAGTAACGAAATACTCAAAACCATTTGCAACCCTATCTGTATAAATATAAGATTCAAACTGTTTTTTCAGCCACTCGTTCTACTAGTGTTACGAAGCACGCGCCGACAACCTAACGCCTTTTGATAAATGCCGCAAAAAACCGCGCCTGCACCTAGTTGAATTTTTCTGTTTAATAAAAATTAATATTTATGTGATAAAATAAATAAACAGTCATTATTTTATGGAAAAATTTGTGACTTTATCTTTTTATTACGCCAAAGCTGATTCCAGTCGCAATCTGTTATTTTATGCATATTACTTATACAAAACATTTTCACACTCACATCTGCCAAGCGTCCCGTAACGGCTTAATTTTTTTAATACATATGTATCTGGCTAGAAAGAAGTAATAATTTGGACACTATTAAGTACCTAAATAGTAAGTTTCCTTCGTATTACGAAAATATTAATAATATTGACATAGATCTAGTAATCTGGAAAACACTAGAGTGTATACAATTATTTTGTACTATGGTTTTTATGAGATTCTCTACAAGTGACCGCCTACCTGTTCCTTGCAGGTGTCAAAAGAGGGGTCCAAATTGATAATTAATTGTCACGCAAAACTTCTCGACAAAATTAAATCCCCTTTTGAGGCGTCGGACGCGAGTGACAACGGTCCCGGTTGACAATTTAATATCTGTTGGATAGAAACGTCTCAGCTCAAAACGAGGGTTCGAGCTATGAGACGAATATTTTGTTATATTTGTCCATCCGTTATAGCTTTATATTTCTCGGTATATACATTAGCAAAAGGTTTTAAAATACTTTATACGCATTGAAGAAAGCACAAAAGAGATTATGTTTAAACTGGCCAGCTTGTTATTTTGTTTTAATATTGGAATTGTGGTTTTCACTTATTTATTTCGTAAGAATAACGATAATGTATATATTTAGTTGTTATTTTTAACGTATTCATGGGCAGAATTCTAAACAAACAATTCAACAAATAAATTTTCATAGTCGGTACATTTTTAAATGTAGAAATCGAAAAAAAATCTAAGAATTAGTATAATTTGATAATGATTTCTTTTTAATTTATTTTGTAAAACGTGAATTTATATTAAATACAATTATTCATTTATTAACATATACATCTTGTACATTTGTTGTAGAAAAACCTTAAAATAAGTTATACGTATGTATATAAATATTTATCAGAGTCACATAAATGCAACAAAAGATTAATTCCAACTGAATAGTTCTGCAAGAAATATTGCAGAGACGGTGATTTGGTTGAGTCTATAGACATACATTTGTAAATATTCCTCTAAATATGACAGAAGATACACAGAGAGTAGTCACAAACAACAAACCCGAGAACTTCAGATTAAGCCAAGCTCAATTCTGGAACCTTCAAAGCCAAAAGCTATGTATTACACATTTATACGCATTTATTTATTCTAACTAAGCATCTTAAAGTAGCGTCATCTTGATGATACAGCATTGACTAGATCTTAGACATGTAGCCAACAACCTTGAGTTAAAAATTTATTATTGGTCATTTCTTGTCTTCAAATAAATATAAGTACTTGAGAACTAGAACTTCCTTTAGTTTATTGAATAGGAATTTTTGAACAAATCAGATGAGATTGTGATTAAGTGTAAGTAAAAATATACACAATTTTCAATAAATTATCAAAAGAAGTCTTACCTGATAATTTAAAAGGTAGAGATCCCATCAGAGGATCAGGTGCGAATCTCGGCCCGAAGTGGAACGGATGGAAGCCGTGATGTCGCGTCTTGGACCTTGGTTCACGAGGACCGTCAACAGTCACCTTGATCGCCTTTTGGTATGTTGCTACTTGAGGTGGTGACGTCGCCAGCATTATTGTTAGTGTGAACGATTTACCTACGAAAAGAAAATTAATTAAATGAAAAACATTTTAAGACCTAAGCTTCATTTGGTATAATAGTGTATTTGATAACAATAAGTACGAGCATTTAATTGACGTATGTTGTTAAGGACTTAAATTAAGAGTTTTTGGCGGGATTTTAGTCTATCATGTGGATATATAGTGGATTTTATATTTTATCCATAACTAGCTGTTGCCCGCGGCTCCGCACGCGTTTTTTTTTAAATATATTAAATAAATGTAAAATTTTGATCACATATCTAGTGTAAATTACAATAATACTCTTTCAAAAATATTTGTAAGTATCACACGCACATCATCTACTGTAACAGGTAACATGTACTTGTACATTATATATGTGAATACGAATAGTGAATCGAATGGGAAGAGATTTATCATCAGCCACATAACTGGAACTTTAAACTGCTATATATGACCCTTAGTGCCCACTTACACTATATAAGAAAGTAACGAAAATATTAAGCTATACATTTTCGAACAATATGTGTTAAATCTTTTATTATATAGATATAATACGTCCATAGTGTCGATATAATTAAGTTATTATCATACCTTGCTATAATTTAAATCACATATAAACATATGACTTTCAATTACAACAGCGATACCCTTGGTGTTACAGTTGTTCATAGGCGACGTTAACCACTTACCATCAGGTGGGCCGTCAACCTGTTTACTGCCTTTTGGTATAAAAAAATCTTGGAGTCCAGTACAGCTCGTGTATGTTTACAGTGAACAACATATTTTTGATTAATTTCACATGGACGAAGGCACGGATAACAGCTTATCACTACATAGTTAAGAAAAAGTCCTATTCCACGTCTGTCTATATGTCTGTTCGCGATAAGATCAAAAACTACAGAACGCATCTTCATGCCGTTTTCACCAATATATAAAATGATTATTGGGCAAGGTATAGGTATAGTTTGTCTTATTATCAGGGCGGGCAACGTCTGCTGAACCCGGTAGCTTAAAATAAAACAGCTAATTAGTTACTTATTTGTCCGTAAAATTCCCGTTCAAATATTACTTGTAGTCCGGTGAAGCTATTAAGACCTTGCTAGATCAATAGCGTAGTCATTTCTAAGAAAAAAAAACCGTTCAAATAGGTCCAGCCGTTTCGGAGATTACCCGTAACAAATAAAAAAAAAACAGACATATCCACAGAATTAAAAAAATGTTGATATTTGTAGCATCACGGATATTTATAATATAAAATACACTCACTTTACTTTTATTATACGTAATATATCACAAATCAAAAATTGGGTACAAAACTAACGTAGAATAAAGTTTTTGAGGAGTTTTTGGCGGGATTTTAGTCTGTCATGTAGTGGATTTTATATTTTATTCATAATCTTGTCTTACATATCTGTATATTGTGTTAAATTGGTAGAGTTTTATGTAATATGGTTCGTTTATTGTGCATAAATGAAATGAAAGATAAATAATACCGCGAAGCATGAATTCTGTTGTCTTGAAAATTAAGAAGATAAAAATTTACGAAATATTACATAGAGGATTTGGCGCTTATACCTTTACATTATCTTGGATATAGAAAAAACTACCTATATTAACTACTTCAGAATTGGCAGTATGGATTAATTCCTTTGACTATCTTATTGGATGAATATTATTACTACTAAACTTTTTGAATAGCGACATAAAATAAACTTTAGAAATGTTTGCGATATAAACGTACCACGTATAATTAAAAATTGGAAACAAAAATAACGTAGAATTAACTGTTTTAATAGGAACACAAAATAAACCATGAAAATATTTGCGAGAGATTGTTATCGCGTTACCATGGCAACGCATATAGTACTGACATTAACACGCATCGAAAGCTTCCAAAATAGCCCGATTTTGAGACATTCTTCTTTAGTGCTCAGCTCCTATCGGTTTAAACGTTATGATATGTAGCCTATAGCCATCCTCGATAAATGAACTATCTAACACTAAAAGAAACTTTCAAATCAGATCTGTAGTTCTTGAGATTATCGCGTTCAACCAAACAAACAAACAAACAAACAAACTCTTTAGCTTTATATATTAGTATAGATATTGTGTTATTTGACTCTATGTTTTGTAAACTTCGTAATATTTACATAATATAATTAGTTTATTCTGCATAAGTGAAGTGAATGGAAAAAAAATACCATGGAGCATGTTTTTTTTTTTTTTTTCTCGAACTGACTACGCTATTGACCTAGCAAGGTCTTAACAGCTTCACCGGACTACTAAGGC
>JACEII010000995.1:0-11694 GCA_014332785.1 Antheraea mylitta
TCCATCGACGCGGAGTTCGAACATGCTACCTACTAAACCATCACCATTTCAAATATAGTATTGTATTATAAATGATAATGATGTATATAGTCTTCGTGTAACTCTAACGGTATTGCAACGCTCGCTGAGAGAAGAATAGCTGTCAGAGAGCAAGATTTTTTCAAACTTATTTAATTTAGATTATTGTACTTTGACCAATGTAAATAATTTCTTTATAAATCATAGTTATTATAATATACTAGCGGTCCCTGCTGACGTTGTCCTGCTTTGATAATTAAAAAAAACCCTAAAGACCAACCGCAGCGCCACCTATCGGGTCCAATTTTGAATCTAAACCATTCTTGAATCCACTGTAACACGCACACAAAATTTTATGAAAATGCGTCCAGCTGTTTAGGAAGAGTTTAGTTACATACACACGTACAGAAGAAATTTATGTATAAAGATAAACCACATTATCGTAGAATTTCATGAAAATCCATGGTTCCAATAACAAATTCAATTAAAAAATAAATAGTTTTTGAGTGACTGAATAATAAATATCCATTTATTCTCAGAAACTTTTTAGTCTATATTATTTTTAGAATTTGAACATACGAACGACCTCTTATAGCACTATCTTTTTTTATCTGCCTATCTCTCCATTTTATTTCTACAGTTGAATTATCTATTTCTTCTTATATCAGACTAACATCCGTCCATCACTTGGTCCGCTTTCAATTACAATATAAACTTAGTACTAGTAAGAATAGCAGTACGTTCTACTTTACTGATATATAAGATTTCAATTGACCGGTGGGAAATTAATCTGATGTCTGCAGATTCAAACCCCGTCATATGCACCCACGGATTTTTTGGAGATTTGAATCGCCAATACGTCGATAACTTGAGCAGTGACTATGTCCGTAAATAACGAAATTGTTCTGGTAATGATAACTAATTTATCGCCTTACTTGATACATGCATTAATAACAGCAATGCACTTGCTGGTAACCGCAATACAATCTAAACTCATCGTAAAATCAATCGACATTGTAAATGATAACTTCATTTACATTACAATCGAGTGCAACGAATGTCGAAGTATTAAGAATAAGTGTCCGAATCTAGGAATTGTCAAGTGGAACGGTACATTTTAATTATAATACAAGTTTCGAATTTGTCACGGTGATTAGTAGACATAATGTAGGCGGCGACAATATAATTTTTACATATAAGCTCATTTCGATTAATAACAATTAAGATTTTCATCTTCTGTAATCTTAGTAGGCGTCTTCGAGTGTTTTATTTTCGTTAATCGAGTTTAAGAAAACTGTTCTGTTTTTGTTTTACAACTCTAATAACAATAGTGATAGTCGAATTAAATAACAATATAATGGAGACAAACAATACGAGATTAGTGTAGAGTCGCGGGGATAACAAATTTGTGGCAGGAGATAAGTTTATAATTTCGCATCGTGACATGTTAGTAAGCGTGACCGGCCGTATAGCGCTTGCGCGGCTAGCGTTAAACCAGCAACGTGTTTGCAGCTCATCATACGTTTGATTGATTAATAACTTTATACTTTATAAATATATATAGTATATTTTTTTATGCCAAAAGGCATCAAACAGGCAGACGGCCCATCTGGTGGTAAATGGTTACCGTCACCTATGGCCAACTGCAATACCAGGAGCATCCCTGTTGTGTTGCCGATCTTGAAGAGCGCATTTCAGTCCTTTCTTGAAGAGCCCCATATCATAGCCCTGAGGAAAACGGTGCTGGGCAGCCAATTCCACAACGTTAGCGTACGCATAAGGAAGGTACGAGAGAACCTCACGGTGGTGGTGGTGGTGGTGGTAATTATTACTGCGGGTTCCAGTACATGCAAAAACCACAGTAATGATAATAATTTCAATAAACAATTTCAGTAGTTTAAATATTGTCATTAATTCATTTAAAATTTCAAAATAAAACACAGTTTTGAAAAGATTTTTTAGAGTTTTTTTCTTCTGACGGCAGTCCTTAGAACTACCTACCCTCTTTTATTTAACTGCCTTCACAGCTTCACAGATCCACTAAGGCGTGCACTTAAGGCACTTCGTCGCTTCGTAAAAAGCTCAAGAATGCCAAAGTGGCCGAGTCTCAACTTGGGTTGTTACCTTGGATGCACAGCACGAATCTGTCTAAGCTAAACCAGTTTGCTATTCATACATTTATATTCTTTTAGTCATATAGGAGGCAAATGAACAGGCGGGTCACCTGATGGGGGAAAGGATGGCAAATGGGCCTCCGGCGCTTTCACTGACCAAACGAAACACAAGAATGCAAGCACTGTTACTTCACGTCGGTTTTCTGTAAGAGGATGCTACTACCCCGGTCGAGCCGACCCATTCATGCTAAAACTAATAATAGTTTCAGCGTGGCTCTAACACCTTGAAAAGTATTCTTGAGACACAGGCGTGACTCGCAAATTAAAATGTGTATTTCATATTTGACAATTAGGCTAATCTAAAGAATTCAATAAAAATACAATTTCTTTGAAGCTAAAACATGTAAAAACGACTAAATCTATAGGGCAAAAACTATAACAAATCGATGTGGAATATTTAACAGCTTGTTCTAGACTGATTATTTTGTTGGTTTCTATTATTCATCGCTATTTTTTTTTAGCCTATGTACAGCGAAACCGGCGGGTATACGATAAGAGTTATATATCTCTATTTAAGTGTCTCGATACAAACTACATTTAGCATGGCATTGACTGCTGTCAAATTGTATCCTGCTATATAAAAAAAAACTAAGGAATGACGAAAAGTAATCCAATTAATTGAATTCACCAAGATTAAATACACAGAATTAAAATCCACATCGTGAGGAATCCTCTACAAAGCGCCGAATAAACGATATTTATTCATAGCACGTACTAAACTCCGCCCGAGGACGCAACTTGTTCGGACGTGTCTTATCTACGTAACATTTGATTCGTTGCTGACGAGACTGCTTATTCATTCAAATCGAAAACTAATCAATTTAACTAATCATTGTTATTATTAGTCACCACTTGTGTATGATTGTGAAGCTTGGAGAACTGTACAAAGGGAAGAGAATCAACTTCTAGTGACGGAGAGTGGAATACCCCAAAGATAGTTTCAGCTGTCAATGAGAGAAAAGATGACTTTCATTGTTCAAATAATCTGTAAACCAAAATTCCATAGACTTCATTTTCATTCATAAACCAATTGTGAACTAGGGGGATCAAGTGATTAATAGAATGTACTTGGCAAACAACTAGGTTTATTGCAGACTAAGTTTCACATTACGTATTTTTTTATTTAAATAAAAGTGGGAGCGGGAAGTATACCATCAAACTCTCTCTATAATGTCCTAATAGACCTTGATCTGTCCAGAACTGCAGCAAGTTCTATATTAGAGCGAGTATTTAAAACAGCATTAATAGGTTCATACCAGATTTGGATGTGCAGGGAGAGAAACATGAGTAGTAAAGGTAAACATTGATGTGCGTCAGAAAGGAGCCTCTTAAACTCACGCCCGTATCACGTCTTGGGAAGTACTCGGAGTTTCTCGCTTTCATGGGGTGGACCGAACACCCGTTCGGTGTATCTATGTAATGCTAAGTAGTACATATCTCTTCCTCTGGAAATGTAATTCCTGATTCCTAAAGGATCTCTCAATAGCAGATAACAATAAGTCCGATTATTCAATCTAATCGGGGTTTATTAATATCTCCAATTATAAGTAATGTACATTTAAAATTGGTTACAATGGTCTTAAACAAGTCACAATCGACAATGTATGTATAAATTACTTCTTAATTCATATAAAAAAGAGCGACTATTTTTAAAACCTTAGAAAGAGATCATTTAAATAAGGTTTTATTTTCAAAAGGTTGATACAGACAGCACTTGGTACTTAGAAGCCTATAAATTTATTTTGAAGTATATTGGACTGCATTGGATTGCATCGTATCCACTAAACAATAGTACAATAGGATTAAGTTTACTTTATTGCTTGTTTTATTTTCTTGTTCATGTTTAGAATTAATGGCTAAACTAATTATAACAAAACCTTTACTTGCATATATATATATATATATATATATATATATATATATATATATATATACACATCACACACATCAGAATACTTTTCTATAGGGTCTATGCAGTTGTTCCAAAATGTATAAAATTGCTTAAAATAATTAGATTATTATAGGAATAGCAAAATTATAAACACAAGATAAAAGACAGCTTTTAATTAATCCAGATACTTTTATTTCTCATGAAGCAGCAAAGCACTTTTCAACTTCTAGTCTGAAATTAAAAACCGCACCATTAATAAAATGCAATTTTAAGGAAGTGCAAAAGATAAAAACAAATTATGATTCCCAGAAGCGCTCCGTTTTCCTGTGACACCCTTTCTATAAAAAATAGAGTCGGCTAAAAAATCGCAGAGTAAGCTCGTCGTTTGCTTGATAAAAATCAATTCAATTTTTCGGAGACTGTGCCCGTCATATCGAAGGGAGAGGTGGGCCGTGCCTTGAATTCGAAATAAGACGTCGCGTCGTTGTCGCATTGTGAATGTTTTCACAGTATGACCAATACAATCCAAAACAAGACTATCACTTTTTAAATTAGATTAAAAAAGCGAACTTAAAGAAACATGACGCGGATATTCTTTGTATCTTTACGAGAATGTTAAATTTACAATCGAAGTTCCTCGATGAATCATATTAACAGTACTGGACTGGAGATCTATATAATATCTCCTATATAGATCTAGATCCTATATAGATCTATAGAAAAGTGAATATACGGCCGATTAGTTTCTGTTACAGTGAAGGTAGTAAATAACTTGGATTAGTATCTCCTTAGATAGAAAAGAATAGCCTTGATAACTGAGCGTCTATTATCAATAGATATTATTAACAAATGTACTTCATAAGACTAAAAAATACTTTTATAATAGACTTATCATAACTCAGATATAACGCGTTCGAATACTATATTATTCTATGTGGTCTCTGAGCCCTATCATTAGGCTAACGTTTTAAACAACAGCCTGCAGATTACACTTAAATTTTTTCAGCATTTGAATTCAGCGTATTATAGCTAACATTAGACTAGCCTATAAAAATTGGGCATTGTTTATGCCATAAGAACCTGAAAAGGAATTCTGAGTTGCACTACTGCCAAGTAAATTAACTTAGACATTGAAATCCAGTATTGGTTTTTGCTACAGTTGACGAGTGAAAAATTGGTTGATTTATACGATTCCCTTCATCATCTGAAAGCTTGCCCAATTTGATCAAAATTATTGGAAACTAACTGCTACCCTATTGTTTGATGAAACTAGTGTACCTAGAATTAATTTAGCATAAAACAATTATATTAATGCATATACTAGATCCAGACATAGAGATAATAGATACGTTATATTTAAATGATATTCTAGAGACCTTTAATGGGAGTTCTCATCATCACCAGCCTGTTAGAGACCCACTGTAAGGTCATAGGACTCTTTCCGATTTCTTGTCGATTTCAAACTCTGACAAATCCGCAATTCTATGTTTTCCCACATAGGGTAGTACTTTTACATTTACTCTTTTCAAGTTTAGATTATCTCCCGGTACTTTCTTGTACCATTAGCCGATAGTGTTACAAATTTCAATGAGTATGGGAATTCCAAAAAATTAGTTCTTACCTACGAACATCAAAATTATATTTCACCGGTCACACGTCCTTAATGAAAGTATTATATATTAAACTAACAGCTGCCCGTGACTTCATTCGTCTGGAGTAGATGTTTTGGGCTAACGCTAACACGGAGCGGAAGCTCTCACGAGGAAAAAACCTGATTTTTAAACATTCTTCATTGGTGCTCCGCTCTTATTGACCTTAGGGTGATGATATATAGCCTATAACCATTCTCGATAAATGAGCTATATAATATTGAAAGAATTTCTCAAATCGGAGCAGAAGTTCCTGAGATTACCGCCTACAACTTCACAACGTCACAAACTCACAAACCTTACCTCTTTAGAATATTAGTATAGATGATATAGTAACACTTCTTTAAATAATAGTATTATAATATACTGTATACTTTTTCATTTGAATCATTGTAGTGAAGTAAAAAAACGTATACCAACTTTCTAAAAGCCACGTCGACAATGCGCACGATACGACCGCATCGAACTTCGACCAACTCCATTCTATCTGTTTCAATTCTTTCATTATCCACTGTAAGAGTCTCACAATCAATTTCCAGCCACGTAACGCCTCGACTATTTTATCTCTACGGTTAATATGTCCTTATATGTTGGAAGGTAAAGTTTATTTTAGTTGTAATCGCTTTTGAAAACGGTTAGCTGAGCGCGGAGTCTGTCCATTCATTGCGGGTAGCATAGATTGATGGGAGTGGTAGCAGCTAGCTGGTTTAGTGTTGTGATTTACATGCTACGATAAAATATCGAAACGGTTTGTAAAACTAAGCCACTGTTATAGAAGATAAAGTAAAGGTATTTTTTATCGCATCTGATTAAAACATGTAAGATGCAGATGTAGACTATTTTCTATGACTTTCCTCTTGTACTTTTTTCCCAAACTGCAATTAAGTTCTCATTGTAAACTCATTATAAATTATACCACTGGATAATTAAAGGATCAAAGAATTTGTTACTCTTTGTCAGGACTGTAACAGGAACACATCGCACGAGACGGGGTACGGAGAGCTGCCATTTGGAGATTTTTATGCTGTGTTTTGAGATTTCTATTTACTATAACTTTCGACTAGTTGAAGCTACGATGTTTGGTGTGATACTTTTAATCGTTAATTCTTGACAAATTCTATGGATTATATAAGTATAAAACGATAGTGTAAAATTGTGACAGTGTATATAATAAGGTGTTAAAATAAAAAAAATATAATGTCGGCCTATATTCGTCGAAAAGTCAAATACAAATACAGAAATAATATAGGGTTGAAAAGAGCATCTCAAAATAAATCGAATGATACCAATAAAACACTAAATAACCAAGTCAAGCAGTGCCGGCAACGTAAAAAAATGAATGTGGCCGAGCGGTTCGTAATTAGCGTATACGAGACGTATTCGCGTACAACAAACGGCTGTGTCCAGCAACATCCAATTTTTTTAAAATATTTTTGACCATAATAAAAGCAATATATAACAATACGGTTTTATTCAACCGATATATATAATTATTCAGTAATATAATTATTCAATAATACAATTTATTACTGTATTTGTCGCTGCGAGGTTCAATTTATGTGGAACAGTGCAACGAGCAAATATTTGTTACTCTTTAGCAGCACCCGAGAAGCACGAGCAGTTAATGCGAACTGGAGTAACATCAGCATCAGAAATAGAGTACAATTCTGTATATTACAATATAGTTGACAACGCTAACGATTAATCGTGACGTCGTATCGTAGTGTCTAAAGGACGTTTTAAGGTTAGTACAGATTACGAGCTGGAACTAAAGTTGATGTATAGAAGGTGCTCAGAAGAAATTTAGATGCTCCGCAAGGAAATGGCGGCGGGCGCATAATTTTTAACCGGACTTTGTAATATACGGTTTCAGGAGAGTTAGAGCGGTCATAAAGAAACGTTATGGAGAAAGGCTATGTCTGAAATAGCTTCACGCTTACACATTTAATAGCATTAGGTAGAGATTATGTGTTTTTCTGAGGAATAAATTTCTTAACTTACACGTTTTAAATATCTTCTCTTAGCGCATTCTCCTGCTAGACCTATTTACTTGTAACTAATGAACAAGTTGTTCAGTTAAATGTTAGTACGTCAAGATGCTGAAAATAAAACTGACGCTATACTTAACGTCTCTCTCACAACTAAGGTTATTCTAACAACACTTCTTATCTACGCTAAAATTATAAAGAGGAGAATTTATATTTCTGTCTGTATATTATGAATAAACTCAAAATCTACTGCAGCGATTTATAAAATTCCTTCTACATTATGCCTTAGTAATATAGGCTATATTTATTACTAGAAAAAGATTAGGATTTGTACTAAAACTTCAATGATATAGTTCAAGCCCAGAATTAGCCCTAAAATGTCTTTCATCGCATTCACTTTGAAAACTATTGATGATATAACTTTCGTGATGTATTTCAAGTGGATTAGTCTATATTCAACTAATGTACTTATGTCACTATAACTACTTATTTACATTTTAAAAATTTATAGAAATGCCGACCAGAATCAGACTATGTTATAATCCATAGAACGGTTTATGCTACGTACTGAACCAAAGAATATAGGTACATATAAGTAATAAGGGATATTCCATGCCAAATTGGATGGTTTGAAAAAAAATTTTTTTTTCAATTTTGTGATATGTATAAAGTACAGCACAAAATAATAGAATATAGATGTAAGATTACTTCCCGAAGGATAACTCAATTCTACATTAACGCGAGCGAAGCCGCTAGCAAAATGTAGTGTGCCATATAAGTTACGATTATTTAAATTGTCCAAAATATAATAATAAATTTCAAGTAAACTTGGAAAAATCTATCACTTAAGAGATATTCCGGCGTGCGCTGCAAAACCATTCGATTTCCATAATCAATTTTTCACAATAATCATCGATTAATGTCATTCTTTTTTTCTTTTGCTATCAAAATTTACAAGCTAACGTTTTGGCAGGACTGCCAAGTTTCAGAGGTCACTCGAGGCTTGTTTCATTGGCTAGAGTGCACGGCTGACTTGTAATAGACAACCGTAGTTTGAAGTAAGTTTTAATTTTTTAGCATACATTACTGCTTACCAAATAGTTTTTCGCTGCTTCACATTCTTTTAACATTAAATCTATTAATTATATTACACAAGTCTAATAGAAATTTATCAAATCTCGAGTTGTAAATTTAATAAAATAAAATAAAAACGAAAAGCTGTAAAATATTTTTCAAGACAAATCTATTTAATATTTTACGTAAGACTAGTTAATGGATTTAAATGAAACTTATATATAGCTTATACATTATAATAACAAATTTAATAGACTATAGCTTATAAAGATATCACTGAAATTAATTCAAAAATACTTTATTCAGTTTAGGCCCTAATAAGGCAATTATGAACGTCAAAAACTACCACCGGTTCGGAAAACAACCCAGCCATCGAGAAGAACCGGCAAGAAATTCGATCGGATACATTTTTTTTTTCATATATTTCCAATACATCATACAATAAATAGCTTATAGTGGATGCACAGAAAGGAGTCAATTCCAGCCATCACTATCGTCCACATATTGATCCACTCTATAATATCCTTTTGACACTAACACCCGCTTGACATGGCGCTTAAATTTGCAGTCCGGCAAATCGGTAACATGTTTTGGGACTTTATTGTAAAACCTAACACTATTACCTAAGAAACTATTACTGGTCTTGCTAAGTCTGAAACATGGGACGACCAGTTTATTACAGTTTCTAGTATTTAAATTATGCCGGTCTTTTACTAAATTCAGTTTTTTAATGTTTTTACGGACATACATTAAATTATCATGAATGTATGTAAAAAATGTAATTGCAATTTAATATGTATCAAGAACTTTTTGCCGGGACCTTAGTATGTTTAATGTGTGTGTGTGCATAAAAACTATGAAAAACTGAATTTAGTAAATGACCGGCATAATGTAAATACTAGAAACTGTAATAAACTCTTCGTTCCATGTTTCAGACTTAGCAAAACCAGTAATAGTTTTTTAGGTAATAGTGTTAGGTTTTACAAGAAAGTCCCGAAGCATGTTACCGATTTGCCGGACTGTAATTTTTAACGCCACGGCAAGCAGATTTTGGAAAGGCTATTATAGAGTGGATCAATATGCGAACGATAGTAATGTCTGGAATTGACTTCTCTCTGTGCATCCACTAAAAAAGATTCTATGATATATTGGAGATGTACATATATGTTAAAATATGTACGCGATCAAGTTTCTTGTCAGTTTTTCTCGATGACTGGGTAGTTTTCTGAAACGATGGTAGTTTTGACATATATAAGTGCATTATTAGGGACTAAAATGAATAAAGTATTTTTGATTTGATTCTTCATTTAATGGATTTTATACTTAATTCATAATTAGTGAGCCCGCGACTTCATCACATAGAACCTTATCTAACTTTACGTGATTAATAAAGTTATCTGACTAAAAACATATAGAGTTAATCTATATGCCGTAGAAGTGGGAGCGAGAGGTATACCAGCAAAATCTCTCTATAGGTTGCTCAAAGACTTCGGTCTATCGAGAACTGCAGTAAGCTCTATACTAGAAAGAGCCTCTAAAGCTGCACTAGCAGGTTCATACCAGATTTGGATTGGCAGGGAGAGAAGCACGAGTGGTTAAGGTGAGTGTTAATGTACATTCGAAAGGGGGGCCCTTAAACCTACACCCGTGTCACAGGTCTCGGGAACTACTCGGAGCTTCTCTCGTTGCCACGTGTGCTAAGTAGTACGTCTCGTATTAAGTCCATTTACTCGGCTCTCGTACTTGATCGCGTTGTCATTAAAATTATAATAACTTTTGACAGAATGAACCGATTTAATGAAACAAAGAATAAATGTTACACGAAAATATGCTTTATGATTCTTCGTAATCTTCGTGATATTTCATTTAGTATAGTTCGATTATTTGGCACAAGTATATGGGAAAAAATACCACGAAGCATACATTCTGAGATGCCAAAAAAACTCGCTGGGAAGTTCTAACAATGGAGCGATCATTTCTTTTTAGAAGATTTAAATTATCACAAGACATATAATATTACTACTTACTCGATGATGGCAGTAATAACGTGGAAGATTGGTTGCCAAAAAAAATGTATCAAGCCTGGAGAAAATCTTGCCACTTCACACCTTTTTTTTATCATAGCAGGCAAACGAACAGGTAGGTACCTGATGTTAAGTGATCACCGCCGCCCATGGACACTAGCAACACTAGCGGAGTCGCAAGTTGACAGCCACTGTTTTGGGGGAGGGTGAAGGGGAAGGGAAAATTGAGGGTAGGAAGGGCAAAAGGGAAGGGAGGTGGGCCTCCGGCGCTCTCACTGACCGAACGAAACGCAACAATGCAAGCACTGTTACTTCACGTGGGTGGTTCTGTAGGTCGGGTGGTGCTACCCCGGGTGAGCCGACCCATTCATGCTGAAACAAGTAATAGCTTCAACGTGGCTCTACCACCTACTAAAACTAACTCGACATACGCTGCACAAACCGTAGACAGAGTCGCAGTTGGCTGATAGTTTGTATTGTTTACACAAAATAGTCTGTTATATATTCATAACAAACGAGTAATCTATACTAAACAATGTAAAAATGTCGACCGTTTCATATTCCCGTATCAGGTAAATTGACACTTTTCACCAAACTAACCGGGCTATATTGAAAACAGAGGTGGACACTTTTTTCCAGCAATATTCAAATGGGCATACATTTTAAACATTCACGAACGTTCGATAGTGCTTTTTGAAATAAATATAATATTTTTCGATGTTTTTTTTTTTAATATAATAATCATAAACGAGGTATGGAACACGCCATAGTGCATATTAGTCACGACTACCATAACTTTAGCATTAGCATTATACACACATCAAAAAAGTCTAAGCAACATGCGTGATATTACAAATTTTACCATTTATATTAATT
>JACEII010000996.1:0-11668 GCA_014332785.1 Antheraea mylitta
TGAAAACAAAATTATCATGTGGCAAGGAAGAATGGTTATACCTGAAAGACTTCGAAGATCAGTTCTTACATATCTTCATAGAGGACATCCCGGAATATCAGCTATGAAAGCTCTTTCACGTCTTTATGTGTGGTGGCCTTCTCTTGATGAGGATATTGAAGCATTTGTTAAGAGATGTATAAAATGTCAAGAGAATCGCCCTTGCAACTCTGAGCTTCCAGTTTTCTCTTGGTCTATACCAGAAGAAGTATGGGAGAGAATTCATATTGATTTTGCAGGGCCATTTGAAGGTACTTACTGGCTAATTTTATGCGACGCGCTATCGAAGTGGATAGAAGTACGACCTATGAAAGACATAACATCCAAGAGTCTTTGTCATGCGTTAGACAAAATCTTTTGCACCTTTGGCTTACCTCGAATAACTGTCTCAGATAATGGACCACAATTCACATCCTACGAATTTAAAGAATACTGTAGGAATCAAGGTATATTACACATCACATCGTCTCCATATCATCCGCGCACTAATGGCTTAGCGGAAAAAATGGTGAGAACTTTCAAGACAAGAATGAATACGAACAATGGAAGTGAACTTAAACAACATTTATTAGAATTTTTATTTACATATAGGAACACTCCACACACAACGACGGGAATTTCTCCTGCCTAAAAGATGTTTGGTCGACAGCTAAATTGTCTATTATCTAATATTCGGCCAGATAAAAGAAGACAACAACAATATCAACAGGTGAAGACAAATATTATGAACTCTGACCCAACTTACCATCCAGGTGAAGACGTTTACATTAAAACAAAACAAGAAAAAAAATGGCTACCCGCAAACCCGTAAACATAGATACTCATATATCGTCACTACACCTGGTGGGGAGGAAAAGCGAAGACATGCTGATCACATTAGACCTCGAACTTCACCTATAACAACATTTCCTAATATTGAAGAACCTCATGAATGCACTGTTAATTCTTCTGTTGATCCACCTCTATCAAGTTTACCTGCAAAGACGTCACCTACAACCACGTTGGCAACATCCTTGCCACCAGTCTCCACATCCACATCACCAGCATTCACATCCTCAACACCAATCCTCAATGCATCTCAACCAAGGCGTAGTCAACGTCAAACACGACCACCACGTCGACTGATTGAAGACTTATAATTTAAATGAGGAGGAATGTTACAAAGTAAACCTTCTTGTATTTCAAAAATAGAATTGGGTACATTTTGTATATATATATTGTTTTACTTCATTACATTAGTTGTCATTTAAAAATAAAATGTGTTTTATTTCACGAATTATTTCATGTATTTTTTATTTGTATTCATCGAAGTAATCACCCATGCAATTAATGCATCTTTGCCAACGCAGTGGCAGTTTATTGATGCCCTTCTTAAATAAATCAGCTGGACGGGAGGCAACAAATTCTTCAAAGGCATTTTGTAGTGCCTCTTGGGTATTGAATTTTTTTCCCGCCAAGGAGTTATCCAAATTCTGGAAAAAGTAGTAGTTTGCAGGCGCAAGATCTGCTCAGTAGGGCGGATGACGGAGAACTTCCAACCCAGTTCTTGCAACTTGGAGACCGTCTGCTGGGCAGTATGAGGTCGCGCGTTGTCGTGCAGGAGCAGCGGAGACGAGCGATTGACCAATGATGGTTGAAGATGTGCCAGCTTCTCCATCATTGTGTTCAGTTTTTCACAGTACACATCTGCAGTAATGCTCACCTCGTTTGGTAAGAAGCTGTGATGAATCACACCGGCGCTAGACCACCAAACAGTGACCATCGCTTTTCTAGGGGTAAGTTTTCGTTTAGGGCATTGTTTAGGTGCTGAACCAGGATCCAACCAACTTGCTGAACGCTTGCGGTTATCAAACAGAATCCATTTTTCATCGCAGGTAACAATGCGATTTAGAATTCCTTCATTTGTTGAGCAGCGCAAGGAACATCTCGACGCGTACTTCGCGCTGGCGATCATTAAGTTCGTGGGGCACCCATTTGTCAACCTTTTTTACCTTGCCAATTTGACGCAAATGGACCAATATTGTTTTGACGCTAACGTCGAAAGCTGCTGGTAATTCAGCCGTAGATTGTATATCATCAGCTTCCACAATCGCCTTTAATTCGTCATTGTCGACCAAAATCTTCGGACGACCGCGAGGTTTATTTTTCAGGTCAAAATTCCCAGAACGGAAGCGAGCAAACCAATAACAAGTGGTGCGTTGGTTTGTAGTATTAGAACCGTAAACGTCGTTGATGTTGCGTGCCGCTTGTGGCGCGTTGCAGCTACGACGGTATTTATATTCCATAATTACTCGAATTTTTAACGTATCCATGAAGACAAAAAAGATTGAAATGCGATGAAAATGTAACACTAATCAATAAACAAATGATTATTTTGGAAAAAGAATTCCATGTTTTTAAAATAAAATTAATTTGAAAATAGGGATGGGGTAATGTAAACTATAGAAGAGGAACATATGTCGCAAATTCGATTTAGAATCTATACAACAATCCGATATTCACAATAATTTTCAACATCAGATATCAGAGGGTCCTAGTGAGACATCGCTGCACAATATTGTCGGACTAGTGGGAGAGACAACGATCCTGCCGGAGTATGGTGAGTCTGTCGAGGTATCGCCGCCACCACTCACTTTACCGCTACCAAGCCCCGTTGTACTATCTAGCCAGGCCGCCTGTAATGTGCCGTTAACACAACCAGTCGACTCGATCATGGTATATACGGTTGACAAAAATGAGTCTAGAACTACCTTACCTAATCAGAAATCAATGGCGGAAATTGTACGAGAAGGGAAATGGAAGACACTGGCTGACCAGTGGATCCGTTTCCAAAATAAACGACCTCGAAATCGTTTCATCGGGAAGCGAGGAAAAGCGATTCCTGAGCCTGAAAATAACTTTGTGGCAGCGGAAAATAAAATTCCTATTTATATTTATAATGTGGCGAAAGGCGTGTCCATGTGTGACATCAGTTTGTACATTATGAAGAAGACAAACATCGTAGTTAAAATAGAAAAAATGAACATGAAATTAGCGAAGGATTATGAATCATACAAAATATTTGTACCAAAACAAACTTTAACAATTTTTTTGAGTGATGACTTCTGGCCGAAAGATGTAGTGTTATCTCAACAACTAGCAAAAGTTAATAAAGTAGTGTTAAGAAAATTATAACTACATATCTATACTAATATTATAAAGCTGAAGTGTCAGTGTCAGTATTATATGCGTTGCCATGGTAACATGATAACATTCTATCGGAAATATTATTAGGGTTTATTTTGTGTTCCTTTTCAAAAGTTTATTCTACGTTATTTTTAATACCAATTTTTGCTTATAAGTAGTACGTTGCTATCGCAAACATTTTAAAAGTCTATTTTGTGCTGCAATTCTAAATAATATTCGTCCAATAAGTCAGGCGAAGGAATTAATCTATACTGCCAATTCTGAAGTTGGCGATATAGGTAGTTCTTATGTATTCTCTACCCAGTTTTCTTCTATGTGTAAGTTAATGTAAAGGCATAAGCGCCAAATCTTCTATATAATATTTCGTAAATTTTTATCTTCTTAACTTTCAAGACCCCAGAATACATGCTCCGTTGTATTATTTTTCATTCATTTCACTTATGCACAATAAACAAACCATATTACATAAAACGCCGCCAATTTAACACAATATAAAGTCAAATAACA
The DNA here is from genome assembly GCA_014332785.1 of Antheraea mylitta. Lineage (NCBI taxonomy): Eukaryota > Metazoa > Arthropoda > Insecta > Lepidoptera > Saturniidae > Antheraea > Antheraea mylitta. The sequence goes on from JACEII010000996.1 coordinate 3,733, forward strand.
CAAGATTATGAATAAAATATAAAATCCCCTACATGACAGATTGAAATACCGACAAAAACTCCTCAAAAAGTTTATTCTACGTTAGTTCTGTTGCCTATTTTTGGTTTGTGATATATTACGTATTATAAGAATAAAGTGTGTGTATATAATATTAAAATAAATACTTTTTGATGAATACATATATCTACGGTGCTATAAATATCAACATCTTTTTTAAATTCTGTCGATATGTCTGTTTGTTTATTTGTTCCAGGTAATCTCTGAAACGGCTGCACCTATTTGAACGGTATTTTTTTTCTTAGAAATGACTACGCTATTGACCTAGCAAGGTCTTAACAGCTTCAACGGACTACAAGTAATATTTAAACGGGAATTTGACGAGTAAATAACTAACTGATTAGCTGTTTTATTTTAAGCTAGCGGGTTCAGCAGACGATACCCGCCCTTATAATAAGACAAACTATACCTAAACCTTTCCCAAGAATCATTTTATATATTGGTAAAAACGGCATGAATATGCGTTCTGTAGTTTTTGTTCTTATCGCGAACAGACATATAGACAGACGTGGAACACGACTTTGTTGACACTATGTTATCCGTGCATTTGTATGTGTGAAATTGACCAAAAATATGTTGTTCACTGTAAACATGCGCGTGTGACGTACATTGTATTGGACTCCAAGAATAAATATAATTGAATGTCATATGTTTATATGTCATTTAAATTATAGCAAGGTATATTAATAACTTGATTATATCAACAATATGGACATATTATACATAATAAAAGATTGAAAATATATTGTTAGATAATGTATAGCTTAATATTTTCATCTTATATAGTGTAAGTGAGCACTGAGGGTGATACATAGATAGTAGTTTTAAGTTCCAGCTATGATAAATAACATCCCATTCGATACACTATAGGTATTCACATATATAATGTACATGTTACCCGTTGCTGTAGATGATATGCGTGTCATACTTACAAATATTTTTGAAAGAGTATTATTGTTATTTACACATCTAATAACGATTTTAAATTTATTTAATACATTCAAAAACCGCGTGCGGAGCCGCGGGTAACAGCTAGTTCTAATATATGACTATATTTTGACTCATGGAATCTTTATCAGGGATATGTCATTATTATATTTATTACCATAGAAAAACAGTAACAGTCATCTATGTTTTGTAATTTGTATCCTTATTAGGGATGCTAGATAATTATCATAAAAACATCGATGTTAACATCGGTCTAAGAGTATATATGTACGGATAAGTCGATAGCAAAGTATCGATATTTTGGAAGTAAATAAAACTGTCTATTCTATTTATTAAACGTTTGTTATTATTTAAGGTAAAATTCAAGAAAAAATTTAACATTCCCAGTAATTTTTGGCATTCTCTGTAAAAAAAATTAACTTGGTCAGGTGTTTTCCATTTTGTCTATTCCGTTGCCGATACAGAAGTTCAAGAACTTTGGGAACTAGCCTTTCTGAAGCTGTCTCTTTCCTTTTCTTTCTTTTTATATTCCTCTCTACAATCTTTTACAGTGTTATTCTCTTTACTTGTTACAAAATTCTCAGAAATTTGTATACTTATGTCTTTTGCCATTTTTCTCATGTTTTTTAATTTATCGTTTGAAAATGCACCACCATGCCTATTTTTATGTTTTCTATTTTTTTCGACTTTGCGAAGAGCGCGAGTTATTAGACATTTACAAACTTCGAAAAGTGACATCTATGCAGAAACAGTTTTGTTGTATTCATGTCTAGATAAGTTTGGATAGATGACGCTGACATGAAATATTTATTGTTATAAAATCAATATTTTAGTATTTTTGTTTTAATACGTTTTATAATTATAGCACATTTATCGTTCGTACAATTATAACGAATAAAATTATTTCTAAAATTAACATTATTATTATTGCTAATTAATATTTTATCCACCACTACTAGCTTACGCATCGCTTCGTGAAAAACATTTTTTTTATATCAAAGGAGGCAAACGAACTGGTGGGTCACGTGATGTTAAGTGATCACCACCGTCCATAGACACTAGCGACATCAGGGACGTCGCAAGTGCGTTGCCAGCCTGTATATGGGAGAAGGGGGACGGGAAGGAAAGGGAAAGAGGAAGGGAGGTGGGCCTCCAGCTCTCTCACTGACCGAACGAAACACAACAATATAAGCAGTGTTATTTCACGTCGGCTTTCTGTGAGAAGGGTGGTACTACCCCGGAGGAGCCGACCCATTCATGCTGAAACCAAAAATAGCTTCAGCGGGGCTCTACCACCTACAAAGCGGGGCTCTACCACCTACAAAAAAAATCAGAGATAAGAAACCCCTAGATAAATTTTGATTTGGAGCTCCTTTGTCACTATTTACGTCACTGAATCATGAATGCTTTAGTTATTTTTAAGCTTATTTGCGTTTACCTTCAACATCAGTAAGAACTCTTCAAAAAATGTTCTAAAGCTCAAAATAGTTCAATACCACTTTTATGATATGTATATATATATATATATTTACAAAATTTGAATAATCTACTGAGTTTTTTAAACAGAAATCAAGTTTTAGCAATTGGAAAAACAGCATTAATCGACATATTTAAACCGAGCAAATATACTATTTACGATAGACAAGCGATATTTTTTAAATTGTATTCAAACCTTGATAATACACAAAATAATTTCGTTACTTAATCAAAAATGGAGTATAAGCATGCCGTGCCAAAATATATTTATTTGCTTTCGATCATTAAATCACCAGATTTGCAATATCCTAATATGCACGTGGTATAATTTTTGTAACTTTATTATTCGTCTATACTTATTAGAACCTGGGCGACCGAGCCTAGCTCGGTTCTTTAAAAAACATTTTTAAATTAAAATAACTGTTGAGTTTGCCTTATAAAATTAACATATTTTTATACAAAAAAAAATAAAATAAAAAAACATATTTCTTCCGCTGTCATTTTTGTTTTGACAGCGCGAGCGAAATTTACCTTTATATTCTAGGTATATCTTTTCATTGCCTTAAAACTCAGTTAAAAATGTTTTCTATGAATACAATCTAGCTAGATCGATTTATCGTCCTCGAAACTACCTACATACTAAGTTTCACGGAAATAGATGACGCCGTTTCTGAGACCCTGAATATATACAAATATAAAAATATACAAGAATTGCTCGTATAAAGGTATTAGATAAAGTGGTAAAGTCTGCGAGTTTGTAGGAGGTAATCTCAGGAACTACTGGTCAGATTAAAAAAAATATTTCAGTATTAGAGAGCTCATTTATGGAGAAAGGCTGTAGGCTACAATATAATCACGCTAAGACAAATAGGAGCGGAGCACCAATACAGAATGTTTCGAAATCGGGGTTTTATTTCCTTTTGAGATAAAAAATCAAATCGGAAGTCTGCTGGGCGTTAGTCCGTTAAGTGATGTTTATTGGTCATATCATCAACAACATGAATTCTTATCAATCTATACTAATGTATAAAGCTGAAGCGTTTGTTTGTTTGTATGGTTGGACGCGCTAATCTCAAGAATTACCGGTCCGATTTAAAAATTCTTTCGGTGTTAGATAGCTCATTCATCGAGAAAGGCTTTAAGCTACATATCATCACGTTAAAACCAACAGGAGCGGAATACCAATGAAAAATGTCTCAAAAACGGGCTATTTGGAGAGCGTCCGCTGCGTGTTAGCGTTATTAGTATATACGTTGCCATGGTAACGTGATAACTTTCTATAGCAAATATTTTCAGGGTTTATTTTGTGTTCCTATTCAAAAAGTTTATTCTACGTTAGTTTTATTTCTAATTTTTGATTATACGTGGTACATTTCTATCGCAAGCATTTCCAGAGTTTACCTTGTGTTGCTATTCAAAAATTGGTAGTATTAATATTCGTCCAATAAGACAGACGATGTAAGTAATCCATACTGCCGATTCTGAATTGTCAATATAGGTAGTTCTTATCTATTCTTTAGCCAGTTTTCTTTTATGTCCCACTTAATGTAAAGGTATAAAAGCCAAATCTTCCATTTAATATTTTGAAAGTTTTTATCTTCTCAATTTTCAAGACCCCAGAATTCATGCTTCGTGGTATTATTTTTCATTCATTTCTAAGTGCACAATAAACGAACCATATTACATAAAACACCACCAATTTTCACAGTATATAGTCAAGTAACACAAGATTATGAATAAAATTCACTATATGACAGACTGAAATCCCGCCAAAAACTTTTCAAGAAGATTATTCTACATTAGTTTTGTCCCCAATTTTTCATTTGTGATTTATTACGTATTATAAAGATAAAGTATGTATGTAATATTAAAATACATCCTTTTTAGTTAATACATAATAACGACATTTTTTTTTATCTTGTCGATATGTCTGTTTATTTGTTTCGGGTAATGGCTGGACCTATTTAAACGGGAATATTACAGGCAAATAACTAACGAATTAGCTGTTTTATTTTAAGTTAGCGGGTTCACCAAACGTTGCCCGTCCTGATAATAAGACAAACTATACTTAAACCTTGCCCAAGAATCATTTTATATATTGGTGAAAACGGTATGAAGATGAGTTCTGTAGTTTTTGATCTTATCACGAACAGATATATAGACAGACGTGGCAGAGGACTTTGTATTACATTATGTAGTGATGAACTGTTACCCGTGCATTCGTCTGTGTGAAATTGATCAGAAGTATGTTGTTCACTGTAAACATGCGCGTGATACGTGCGTTGTACTGGACTCCAAGAATAAATATACTTGGAAGTCATGTGTTTATATGTGATTGAAATTATAGCAACGTAAATTAATATCTTAATTATATCGACAATATAGGCATATTATATCTATATTATAAGATATTTAATATATATTGTTCGATAATGTATAGCTTAATACTTTGATTACTTTGTCATATAGTGTAAGTGAGCACTGAGGGTGGTATATAGAGTAGTTTCAAGTACCAGGTATGTGGCTCATGATAAATTCTATCCCATTCGACACACTGTTAGTATTCACGTACATAATGTACATGTTACAGTAAATGATGTGCGTGCCGTACTTACATTTTTAAATGAGTATTTCTATAATTTATACATCTAATCACAATTTAACATTTATTTAGTATATTAAAAAAACGCGCGCAAAGCCGCGGGTAACAGCTAGTTTGTAATAATATAATAACTATGTTACAGCCACGCTCGCAACGCATCAGCAAGTATGGGATAAACTAAAAGATTAACCACTTTGAGACAATCACGAAAACTTTACCACATACCACCGAATTGTTAAGCTACGACAGTAAATTCTTAATGTTAGAAAAAAAGAAAAGGGTTACTACTGCCACGGAAAGTAGAAGAATTTGACACTAGCCAGTGGAGCAGTTCTGGGTCACGTACCCGTAATGATCTCAATCAGCTATCAGATAAATAACTGATAGATCCTCCCCAATCTCCAATGAAGGGTTAGAGACAGAATATTAGTATCCTATTTATAGATAACCAATATAAAAAAAACTCTAGAGAATACAGTCATATATTTATTGGGGTATAATATACATAGGTTACATGTATTGTTTTTATATAGAATTTATTACATATATCAGTTAAATAAACATATGTTTTTTTTTTAATATTTTTTTGTATGTGTTAAAGACATTCAGATGTTAAATTATAAGGATGAAATTCTATTAACAGCTTTATTCCTTTTTCACGAAGCGTAATTTGAAGGAATAACTTGTTACAATGATTTATTTGAAATTGTATAAATCACAATTTGAAAAATATCATCCCTTTCAATTGTTTTAGTCAGCGAGTGTGACGAAAATATATTCAACATTTCACTTTTCTCAAGATCAAAAATTAATGATTTCTTCAAGTTTAATGTAAATTATAATAATCCTAGACTCTACTCTTAATTATAACCATTGGTAATTGTTTTCACAAAATTATATCTGCCTAGATTTCCTTAATATTTTTGTTGACAATATAAAAAATAATATTTAGTCAACACATCGAACTACAGGTAACGGGTTCCATGTTTGTCTATGTGTTTATTTATTGGGGCTTCCTGTTAAGATTTACTTATGAAACAAAATTGTCATTAACACGACCTTAAAAAAACATTTCCTATTCCGGATGGAAACTATTTTTTACTCCCACTGTCTATAACCACTTTCGCTACATTTAGAAAACTAAAAATTACATATGAAAAACTACTTACAAGAAGATATACTAAAACCAAATGCTTTATTAGTCCAATCACAATTTTACCACTTTATTTGATTTCTTTTTCTTAGACGGTTTTACTATTACTATAAATTGGTGGACCTCACTATTTTTGACACACGCAATACATATAACGCCTACAAAGAATTAACTATGGAATCTAAAAGAGATTTTTTTTTCTCGAAATGACTACGCTATTGACGCATCAAGGTCTTAACAGCTTCACCGGACTATTAAGGCGAGCGCTTAAGGCACTCAGCCGATTATCTAAAAGAGATACAAGTTATACTATACACTATTAATTACATATCTATTCGCTAATTATATTTTCATTTTATATCCTAGGGGCCATTCCAGTATTACGTAAACACTGATGAGGGATCCTTGGTTAGCTTATTTTTGATGACATAGGGGGCCCAGCTAGTGATTATGTCAGCAATATTTCTCTATTAAACCGGACCAGATTCAGATAAATGTTTACGTAAGCATATAACGGTAAGGTCATTGCTTATTTTTGTTGACCAGGGGGAGGGGGCGGTCAGAAATTACCAAAAATCTCCCAAAGTAATATTTGAACGGCCTCCTAGTATCCATATCATAACTAAAAAACTGAAGATCGTCCTAATCGTTTCTATAGAGCCTTGTAAAAACTTGGCTAACTAGCAAACGTGTTATCAGTATCGCTTCAGCTTCAATGAAACCATGACAATGCCCTTCAATCAGTTCGTATCTGGAGCAACATATAACTATTTCTTTTTCACCACCAATACTGAGAATATGCCATCTTACTTTCACATTTTATGTAGTGGCGTTACAGTATTACTTTAGGTATGTGTGCGTTATCGTGACATTTGTTTTGTGAAAATATCATGTAGGTAACGAATCTACAACTTTTTACTTATGATATCATTGCCTAGTGCAATGAATTATGAGATACTTTAAATGTATTTATTTATGAATCATTAGAAGAGGGGCTCTCTGCTTTGATTTCCATCGAACATTCTAGAGCAGTAGTGGCAGTAGAGGGCGCTGGTGTGGAGCGCGGGTAATCGTTAAAGATATGTACATGTGTGACGCAACGTCAGTCCGCCTCGTGCTCGTGGAGTTGTGCGAGCAAAGCCGCGCGTCGCGACTCTAGTTCCGCGTCACTCCACACTGTGGACCCGCCGGCTCTATAACAAATTTAACCGCAGACATTTAATCAAACCCTCAAACACTACAAAGTTCTAATATCATCAAAATCATTATACAGGATAATTTAAAAACAATTTATAAAATGCCTCAAAAAAAATAATTAAAATTTACAAATATATATAATCTTTCATTGGATTGCACCATAAAAACAGTTTATAATAATATATAGTAATTGTTACAGGTATAATTATCTTAGTAAGATTCGCGTTAATGCATCCAAACCAACCACCCAAGCAGAGGTCCGAATACATTAGTATCCTTGTACTTGTTGGCATAAATTTACGCTCTATTAAATTGGTGAAACCGCGAAAGCTCATTAGGATAATAGCTTTACTTAGTTTGAATTTAAAAAAAATTACAAATATAAAGTCACTGTAAGAAAATAGGTAATTCAAAAAAGGAACACTAATATTTAAGATGTTTAACCACATACAAAATATATCTATTAAATATAGTAAAATTTAAATTATAAAAAAAAAACAAAG
>JACEII010000997.1:0-10004 GCA_014332785.1 Antheraea mylitta
GATTCCCAATTTATAAAAGAGAACACAAAATATTTCGTATAGTTACAGTGTTTGTTATATCAAATAATTTGGCGTAAATAATATCATATTCATTTAATATATTTGCCTATCAATAACAAACGTCTCTCACATTTAAATGGTCTCTGCCACTTATATAATTTTATCAAGTCAACGCAGCTGACTAATGGATAGCATCTAATAGATTTATACGTTTTATTCCTGTACGTGTCTTGTCAATCCATACTTCTATCTTTTAACTTCGCGGCAGAAAGACGTATGGCAGTGGTGCTACCACACTTTTAACACGATCAGCGATAGAACGACATTTCACTAAGATTAATATAGGTGAGTGTACTCTCAAACGTTACTTAATATATTGCCACTTATATGGTTGTGATTGTTCTGGTTTTATTAAAGATTGGAAAAGTTGTACATAGAAACCATTGAATCCTAAGTAATTTGTCACAGTTTAAGCCTGTTACAACTTCAATAAGCATAGTATCCGAAAGAGTAGGTTTTTTTGTTCTTAAGTTTTGGCAGAATAAATAAATGCGAATTTATTCTTACTAGTGGGCGCCCAGTGGTCGACATTCGATCAAAGTTCATTGATCTTTTAAAGTTTGACTTTATTATGGTTATTTTGTCAAAGGGTCTTCTATAATGAAATGTTTTCATCATGGCTACTCAGTTATTTGCCATTTGTCAAAATCTTTAATTTTATAAACATAAAAAAAACTATGTGTAAATGAAAATTGAAATTAATTATAAATTTAAAACAAAAAACTGGTGGCAAAGCTCTCAAATTCCAATTACACATAACTCTACGGAACTAGAGAAATTTATCCCAACTCATGACACAATTTTCAATTAATTTTACACGACACCATGAGTGGGTTGTATTTCTGGGTGATATGGAATTTATTTTTTCTTTTTTTATAACATAGGAGGCAAACGAAGAGATGGGTCACTTGATGTTAAGTGATCACCACCGCCCATAGACAGGGACATAGGAGGTTGGGGTTGGGGGGAGGGGGCAGGAGGGGCAGGAGGAAGGGGGAGGGAAAGGTAGATGGGTCTCCGGCACTCTCACTGACCGAACGAAACGCAATTTTGACATCCAATAAACCCAAAGAGAATAGTAATAATTTCAGTGAAAAATTTCAGTCAATTTCAGTCAATTAATTATTAATGTATATTACATATTATTAGTAGTTACATGATTATAAAATTAACCTACAATTTGACCAACTGATTTCAAAGGACATATACGGTAAGCAACGTACGCAATGCGGTATGCAACGTAATTCATGTTAAAATTATTATATTATTGTAAAATTAACCTGTAATTTGACCAGTTAAATTCAAAGAGTATGTAAGGTATGTAACGTAAGTCATGTTATAAATATTATAATAATAGTTATATGTTATGATATCATTGTTGAATGTACGATGAAAAAGGGTAATTGGAACGTAAGAGTTAAAATATATATACGGTCGATCATATAGGAACCTTTTTTGATGTTAGTTATTGACGGATGTCAAATTGTCTTCTTTATTTACATGTGTGTATATGTTATGTAAAATTTAAGCATTAGTGTGAGTAATGCATATTTTAATTAATTTAATGTACTTCTAATGCAATTTATTTAAAATAAATAGCTTTCTGCACTTCATTCATATTAGTAAGTTATATTCTCATATTAGTAAGGGACTTAAAGATCACCAGTATACCTGGTGAATAATATTTATCATTATTCTTTCTTTCAACTCCTGACAACTTGATACTAAATTTCAACACAGAGTAATTTAAAACCTTATATGCTGGGATATAGAGATTACATTTTCTAAACATTCTTATTTAAGATATCCTTAACAATTATCATCTTCATCATCATCAGCCCGTAAGAGACCCACTGCAGGAACGAAGGAAGGTATTTTCCCACATACAGTAGTACTACAAGAACATTTCTTAGTTTTAGGTTTCCTCACGATGTTTTCTTTCACCGTCAGCCAATAGTGTTCCAAATCCATTTATGAAAGATCCAATTCCATGGAATTTTAAATGGTCTCTGCGACTTAAATAATTTTATCAAGTCAACGCAGCTGACTAATGGATAGCATCTAATAGATTTATACGTATTATTCCTGTACGTGTCTTGTCAATCCATACTCCTATGGTCAAAAAAAAGGACAAAGAGGCTTTAACTTCGCGGCAGAAAGACGTATGGCAGTGGTGCTACCACAATTTTAACACGATCAGCGATCCATCCAATTCCAAATTTAAATTACTAAAATTAAGCGAATTCCTAAAAATTCGTTAGTGCATGCCGGGATTCGAACTTGCGGAGATCGAAATAATATTCCACTAGTCAAACCACTAGGCCAACACGACTTACAATTACGTTTCCACAAATACTTTTCTTATAATGTAAATAACTACTCTCTTACAGAATCCGTTAAAAGGAACCAGGAGGTCAAGATCTCTATATTTATGAACTGTAAGGAGTAAAAATTACCAAATTCAATATTGTAATCAGCAACGGTTAATGTGTGACACTGATAGACGTCACTAGTTGACACGTTTACAACTGACATTAGATAAGAGAGAGTAATGATAAAAGAGACAGAATTGACGAGCATTTAACAAGATTAGAGAAAGAATAATCTTTCGTGTACTGTTATAATTACATATTAAACCTAAAACATAATTGGATCGTGAGTGACGCAAACGGTCCTACGCTTACATATGTTTTTCGCGATATTTGGAGCTGTTCCCTCGGTGGTAGTACTTCTGTCAAATCTTAAGGTCTGTAAAACTGAACACCGCCGAAGAAGAACTCCCATCATTGCAATATGAAAAATTATAACCAGTGGTCAGAATACCGTCTAATAATAAAACTTTTTATAATCGTACTTACGATACTAAAACAAGGCAGAAGTGTAATTGGTGATCCTTTACTAGAAATGTATCCATGCAAAGAGAATAATGACATTACGGTATTGTATTCATCAAATCCTCAACCTGAAAAAAAATTTTTGTACTCACTATTCATATCGCTACATGCAGGGTATTTTGACAAGTATAATGTGCAAGTGAAATTGGATTCAGAGGCCTTCGTTGCTGTGGTGAGTATAAACACTATTTATAATCTTATACACCGGCATCCATAATTATTCCGAGGATATTCAAAACTGTAGTAAACGGGAGAACTATTAAAGTAATCTTTTACATAAACTCTTTGCAATTTAATTCTTTTTAATTTATGCAAAAAAGCTTCAACTTCAAACTCAAATTTACTTACTTTTTGTTTAATTATATCTAACTAACCTCTGCCCGCGACTTCGTTCGCGTGGAATAGTTACTTTGGGCTAACGCTAACATGCAGTGGAAGGTCTCATGAGAAAAAAAACCGATTTGTTTAACATTCTTCGTTGGTGCTCCTCTCCTGTTGGTTTTAGCGTGGTGATATATAGCCTGTTACCATCTTGCATAAATGAGCTATATAACATTGAAAGAATTTTAAAAATCAGATCAGTAGTTTCTAAGATTACCTCCTACATTGTCACAAACTCACAAACTTTACCTCTTTATAATATTAGTATAGACTAGTATATATATTGTGGTTTTCGTGTTTAGACTTATAATGATAACCCAAATTGTTTCTGATAACTGCTAAATTTATGTTTGTATAAATATTTATCTCACTATCATTAATTCCTCACTTTTAACTATTGACCTTCCTCTTCGTTCCAACTTGCACCTTAGATGTCTCTTTTTACTTCTAACCTATGTTTATTAAATTCGAATTAAAAATAATGTACCAGTGTTCTATATTTATACCTTTAAATTAACAATTTTTGTATATTTATATGTTTGTATATATTCAGGATCTCGGAAACGGCGTTATATATTTTCGTGAAACTTAGCATATACGTAGTTTAGGGGATGAGATAAATCGATTTAGCTAGATTTTATTCATAGATTTTTTTAACTGAGTTTTCAGGCAATGAAAAAATATATTTTGAATATTAAGGTAAATTTCGCCAGCGTAGTCAAAGCAAAAATAGCTCAGATGAAAAACGGTTGCTTCGAAAATCCGTGTAACCTCAGTTCGAATCTAAGTTACAGTACAAAATTATATTTCTTTTAATTATTTTTTTTCTCTAAAAAATATTAATTTTAGAAGACAAACCTAACAATTAATTGTAAAAATGTTTTTTAAAGAACCGAGCTAGACTCGGTCGCCCAGATAGTTTTATATAAACGAAAATTCTGTTAAGTAGGCTATTTATATTTATAGCTTGGGGCTTTTCAAACTAAGATAACAATACGATTTTCTAAGTCTACAATATATAATCAATACCACTAACGTCGCAGTTATCTATATTATATTTATCTATTTTAATCACTTAAAGAAAATTACACCTATTACAAAATGCAGACGAATAAACCGTTTCGACATGAATTTAGATGATATTTCAGTTTCTACAAATTTACATTTAATATTATTGACATAAAAACCCAAGACGCACAGTATACAGTATAAAAGTAGTGCTCAAAGCCGTCCGCAAAAATTCGCCAATATAACTATACATACGTGAATATAGATATGCTATAAATTTATAATTTTGCAAATTCAACCTTACCCGGATGATTTAATGTTGTTTTCACAAAAATACAAGCAACGTGAGACTATTTGTAATGAGTGCATAATTTTTAATTGTGCGCATATTTTATGTGAAGGATTTTGAGACGTTGAGTATGCATCTTGGATTTTATATACATCAATGATCTAACCAATTTATTTGTACACCTACATTGTGTTTGTGCCTAATTGAATTAAGTAAGACAGGATGCCTATAAGTAGCTCTAAATCCTGGTTATAGGGTTACATTTGATTTTCAACAAGGCACTACTAGTACGAACAAATGTATTATATTCAACAACTCCGGACAGTGAATTAAGCCAAAAGTAAGGTAAAAAGTTGCAATAAGACATATGAATAATGCAAATAGGTTATGTGTAACGTTTCTTGCTCGAGTTATTGATGGAATCATTGTAATCAAGCTCATTACTTTCTCATTTCAGAATGAACTTGGAAATGCAAGAATTTATTCGCATTCAAATAGTACTTACATAGACATTATTCAACGAGGACAAGGAATCATGAGACTGATAATTGTAGGACATAAGTTCGGCAAGTTACCGCATATTCAGAGCATTGTCATCAACAATGTAGAAAAGTGTATCAATCCTCAAATGGTGAGTTGATTTGAATCTGGAAAATTCATGTATGGATATACCATTCTCCAAGGGGAGAGATTGGGTATTAGTATCGTATCCGCCGCTGTAGAGTAGTGAGATCTACATCAAACAAACTAACATAAAATCATTCAGTATTCAATTTTACCTTTTTATGACTTTCAACGCAACACTAATTTGAATTATTTGACGTCCCATCGCTATTAATACTTAATCAAATTTTGGAAATTTCTACTTCTTAAATATTCTCTGTAAAATTATAATATCTAGTAATTGGTTCTCGATTCGGCAGTGTTTTTCAAACATATTTGTTACCTCAAAATTTTGACACTTGTAACCCGATCTGAAAAGTATTCTGTATATTCTAAAAAAACGTAATTTCAAGAGAATTCTATATCATTAGCGGTGAAACTTGGATTTCAAAAATACTCCCGAGAAATGCTCAAAATTCACGAGGAAATATTGTGCAGTGATTGATATATTCGTAAATATATAAGCATCCAAGACTTAGATTGGTACTTAAGTATTTTGGTAAATCTTTTTTGAATACACTTTTTGACGTCGTTTTTATTTTTGTTAAAAAGTTTTATTTACATAAATACTCTTATGAGAAAACCTTAATCCAAATGAATTTTTCGTATTCATCTGTTTCTAAATCCATAGTTCCTGTACACGCATTTTTATTTTTTTTTATTGAAGCACGACAAAGTGACTGCACTATGCCTGATGGTAAGCATAGTACAATCCAAGAACAGTGGCGACCACCAAAAGACAGATTATCCATCGTCGGTCGCCGCTGTCATGCCGGCCATAATGACGAAAGTCACCCGGTACTGGATATGCACAGGCTGATCCCGAAACGCGACGCGCAAAAGCGAGTCACTATGACGGGCTTTTTCACCATGTACATGGTGGTTGCGACCCAGTCGGGCTGTATAACCCTACCACCCCGCTATCGCCATTGCCTCCTTCGTTGATCAGCAGGGTGCACCACGTGCAGGTGAGGTTGGCTTGGCTTGGCTCTAGTCTTAAGATGTTACTCAACACCCTTTACACCCCAAATTCCACTACTCATGACTAGGCACCTGCTTTATGAATATATTTTCCACACCTCATTTAACCATAAAACTACTAGGGTGAATATGTATATTTTAAAATGATTTATCCTTCCTTCATTTCAGGAAATTTTAGATCGCCATTTTCTGGGAATCCCAAAAACAGAAGATCACCTCGACTTATCTGGCAGTTCCTGTGGCAGGCGTAAAGTAAGTCATATAGAACTTATCGTCAGCGGTCAGCCTACGAAACCAGGTGACTGGCCATGGCATGCGGCTATATATACAATAAATGGAACTTTAATCAATTACATTTGTGGAGGAACTTTGTTATCGAAAACAGTGGTTCTAACAGGTAATATTTTTCGTAATTGGAGTCTTATAATTATCATCATATTAAACATTATATCCAGGGCTATAATCTTCGTTAATTGTGACTTCAATTACATTTCGAACACATATGTATTAAAAAAATATACTAACAAATTTTTACTGTATTAATCAAGCAAAAATTAACAATAAACAAAACATTATGTTTTAAAGAGAGATACATTTACTCGTTTTCTGACTTTTTAATTACCATTTAGCCATTCAGTATAAAGATTGCTTAATTTTTCAGCGGCGCATTGTGTAACCATTCGAGGTGATCCAAGAAGCTCAAATTCTTTGAGTGTTATTCTTGGTAAATATAATCTGATTGGTGGTGACATTGATCCTCAGGAGAGGGAGGTAAACTATTTTATATTATTTAGAGACTTTATATTTATTTATTTATTCATACAGAAATCAACAGTTAATTAATTAGTTCAAATTTAATACATGTGTAGTAATTACAATATTGGTTTAACCAAGGAATTTCCATTATATAATAACCAAAATACATAAACATCCCTAGCAATGTGTTACCTAGGACTTTCTACATCTTATTCAATAAAAGTAATACATATAAGAAAAACACAAATAAAAAGGTGTATGGGTATGTGTGTCTGAGTGAGTATATATATATATATAAGTAGTATATCATAGTGATTTTTTGAGTATATATTATATAGCTCATCCAATATTGCGTTAATGACAAACAGAAACCCGGTGTTAACTAGCTATCTAAAAAGTGTTAATTTAAAAGCCATTGCTAAGAAGACCAGTCCTACCCTTAAGCAATCATTGAAAAAACCCTAAAAACTATGTTGAAACATATGTGGAAAAGAGGAATTATGAGTACAGTCTTTATAGCATAAATTTTGTTTTTTTAACGATCTTTTGCCTTACTATTATTGGTTGGCCTTAAATAGGTAGCAATTCAAAAGTAATTTTACAAATTATCGTCGTCTTCCCAGGTTCAAGAAATAAAAGTCCATGAGCAGTATGAATACCGGCTGCTTAACAATGACGTAGCCCTGCTTAAACTAAAATCCGAAGTTGTTTACACTGATTATGTACAACCGGCATGTTTGTGGCATGACAATGTTTATAGAAAACTACCTCAGGCAGGTAATTTTGGAACGGTGAGTATTTTAAATACAGTTGTAAGATATAACTGACTTACACCTTATTATTTATTTATTTACTTATTATTCACCTTATTATAAAAAAATATAACTAAAAACGCCAACATTCACTTTATGAACTGAAATATCTAAGAGTCACGCCGCAGATATTACTGGTTCCAGCATGGTCGGCTTACCCGGGTAGTACCGTTCTCTCACAGATAACCGACATGAAGTAATAGTGTGTCCAATATTGCGTTTCATTTCGTCACTGAGAGCGTCGAAGGCAACTCTCCTATTGCCTTCCTCCCTTCCTTCAAACACAGGCTAGCAACGCACTTGCGACTCCCGTGATATCGCTAGTGCTTATGGACGGCGCTAATCACTTAAAATAATTTATTAACCCATATGGTAGTTTGCCTCCTGTAATACAAAAAAAAATCTTGATAAAAATTCTTAGTGGTTCCAAGACTCTACGAGGTATATTGAGACATAAGGACTATATACTACTTTCACTATAGTGCACTATAGCACAACTATTATTAGTATTACAATAAAAACACTCATATTACTCCACTACTGGATTGGATTGGAATGGATTTGCATTCACATGCTCATAAAAACTGGTTACTAGTGAGATCAATTAAAATGACAACTTGCTTTAAAATATTACTATATTGCTTAACAATTGTGTTCCAGGTTGTTGGTTGGGGATTTGATCAAATGAATCAATTAGCATCTCAACTTCGCCAAGCGAGAATACCAAAAGTTTCCGAGTTAACCTGTATAAAGAGCCACCCATTATTCTTCTCAAGGTTGTTGAACGATCAGAAATTCTGCGCCGGTTACAGGAATGGTAATAAATCAATACCAATACCTTTCATATCCATGATAGAGGTAGCAGCTTTTATAGACAGCAAAAGTAAAATTCTAATGTCCTTAATTAATACAAATTAGCCCCAAATAAGTTACTCAGGTACTTCTACTATATCTATTAGGTCTAAAATATTGGGTTAAGGTGAAAAACCAAACACAGACTAGCAACGCACTTACGACTCACCTGGTGTTGTCAGTGTCTATGAAGGGTTGTGATCATTAGGATCAGGTGGCCCACCTGTTCGTTTGCGTCCTGTGTAATGCATAATATATATATGATTTAATGATTAGTATCAAAAATCTATAATCACAAATAATTTCACCGAATATCCAAACAAAACATACAATTTTGTATTTAAAACAGCAGAATTGGTTTAAATTAGACAGAACAACAAGTCAGGTTAACAGGTGATACATAATTTACAAAATTAATTAATAACATGAATTTTAGTTTACGCTAAGCTAATAATAATTCTACTGAAAGTATTGTCTGCCTCTTAGGAACTACAGTCTGTAACGGCGATAGTGGAGGAGGATTCATGGTTTTCGTACCCGATGTCACAGGCGATGCCTCTACTAACGCAATGGGAGCCTGGTACTTACACGGCATAATTTCTATTAGCGTATCTAAAACTAATGAAGCTGTTTGTGATCCAAATCATTACGTAATATTCACTGATATCACCAAATTTCGAGGATGGATATTAAATAATATGAGTTGATGAGTTGAGTATGATGACAACTTGTAAATTATTTCCACCATTACGAAGAACCGGTAAATCGATTAACCATTAATGACAATAAAAAACAACCCGCTTCTGGTAAAGAACTTCATCACCAGTATATGGGCGACTATTACGCAAGTATTAGAGAAAGGCGGGAAGTCTTTGATTTGCTTATTTTTTATGCCATAAGTATTTGAGAGGAGGCCTTTACTGGAAGAGGAGTCAGTGAAAATCAATGAAAAAAAATATATATGTTAATAATTGGTTGGATCCTGGTTCAGCACCTAAACAATTCCCTAAACGAAAACTTACCCCTAGAAAATTCCAGCCTGAGATAAAATAAACAAAAAAAAAAAGGTTGCACGGGCGCAAACATTATGTCGGTGAATGATAGACAAGCTTGGGCTTAATAGCACTAGGAAAGTTTTCAGTTAATAAATTCTGATAGCCAAGAGAGGCGATATTTAGTGCCACAGCTTTATTCTTGACTCCATATTATTATTTGACTAACTCACATCAGTAAGTTGTCAAAATCGCACCGCTTCACAAATAGAAATTCCGTTACATCACCACAACAGTAATAGCTGTCTTCGACGTT
>JACEII010000997.1:22729-34371 GCA_014332785.1 Antheraea mylitta
GAATAATTAATTCAGTTTAAGCTTATTACAATTTCAATAAGCATCGAATTTTTTGTTTTTAAGTTCTGACAGGATAACTAAATGTGAATTTATTCTTTTATATGCCAGTAGCTATTGGATAGGGTCTTTCTTTGACAGCTAGAACCAAAGTATATAAGTTGTAGTAACATAAATATCCATTACTAGCTTTTACCCTTGGCTTCGCTCGTATTAATATAGATATGACTTTTTCCTCAGAAACAGTACTTTCTTTCTACTTCCTTTCTGTACCTTTGACAACTTCGTACACTTGTACGCAAAACCTCACGATGATTGGTTAAGTAATAAAACGTGAAAGCGTGATAAACAGATTCACATATATAATTTTAGTAAGGAATATAAGAATAATCACTGGTTTACCTGGTGTAATATATTTATTATTATTCCATATCCTGACAACGATACTAAATTTCAACAGAGAGTAATTTAAAAACGTATATACGCTGGCATAAAGAGAATACATTTTCTTAACAATATTATTTAAGAAATCCTTAACAATTACGTTTCCACAAATACTTTCCTTATAATTTAAATAACTAATCTCTTACAGAATCTGGTAAAAGGAATCAGAAGGTCAAGATTTCTATAATTATGGACTGTAAGGTGTAAGAATGAAGAGTTACCCAATTCGATATTGTAATCAGCACCGGTGTATGTGTGACACGAATAGACGTCACTAGTTGACACTGTTATACCTATACAATGTACCCTATATTGCGGATCCCGCTACCTTTTCCCGCCTACTCATCATTTCTATTCTCTATATACCTCAGTCACCGCTCCTCTCAGTCAGTCTTATCCTGAACTTCAAACCTGACGGTTATCCATTGTAAAATTAAGTCATTTTATTTTAATTTCCTTTTTTAAAAAGTGATTTTTAAAGTTCCGTATAACATTTTGGTGGCAGCGGTGGGATCCGGAAAGTCCCAGTGCCTAAGTGCCGTTCCGCATAATCGCCCCGGATCCTAAAGATAAGTGAATTAGTGTCCAAAAACTTACTTTGTGTCAGTGAAAGAAAATACAGAAGTCTACATATATAACCATATCCTGTGAAACCTGTGAAGTGTTGTGAATCCTGGAAAATCCTAGGAAAAATCCTATAAGAGTAAAGTCTGTGTAAAAGTAATTGCTACTCAATTATTTCTAAACCTGTGAAAAGTGTTCAAAGTTCTGTCATAATTAAAAAGATATACTACTTATAAACACCCGTGGTGTTTTTATCAATCATCGTGAACAAACATCGCAGTATCCTGTACTCGGAATCAAACCGAGGCCAAACTATCCGAGACTCCGGTACGCCGAATTGTAACCTGAGCCGTGCCTTATCTCGTCGGAATGTTCCCGGTTGCCGCCTTGCTGCTATCGACTGCCCACGCGTTCCTCATACTGTAAGTCTCTGGTCATTGTTTCGATTGCGCTGTGTTATTTAGATTCATTCAGTGGGCATTGCAACATTGTTTATATAACAATTTCATATTAATTAGCAACTGGTTCTCAACCTATTTTAATTTGCAACTTGTTCTCAATCTTTTTTTAAGCCGTGAAATTATTATGCCAAAAGCAACCAAGGTTGACGACAGTAAATTAACTATTGACGTGTCTAGTCCAGAACCAACTCCAACTGACCCGTCATTAAGGTCACCTGTACTTTCATCGCAACCTAATAAAAAACTTACTGCAACCCAAACTATGGCCGAACTCGACTTAAACACTTTATTTAAATTTATAAAATCTTACGACGGAAGTAGGGAAACATTAAATTCATTCCTGGTAAACTGTGATAACGCTTTCGAATTGGCAACAGAACTGCAAAAACCCGTATTATTCAAATATATTTTAAGTCAATTGCAAGGCAAAGCGGAGCTTGCTTGTTCAATTAAAGAGTTTAAATTATGGGACCAACTCAAGGAGTTTCTTAAAACACAATTTTCCGAGAGGAAGCACTATGCTCACCTCCTAACCGACCTACAAGAGAGCAAGCAAGGCCCGCAAGAAAATGTAAACCAATATTCGTTACGCATCGAAACCTGTCTATCACAATTACTTACCGAGATTTCTCTCGGAAACACGAAGAAAAGCGAGCTCGTCGGTCGTACTGCCGCTATGGAGGATTTAGCCCTTCACCACTTCCTAATGGGGCTCCATCCCCGAATTTCCAACATAGTAAGGTGTCGTGGCCCCAAAAATCTAAACGAAGCCACAAATCTCGCGATTTCCGAGGAATGGGTCCAACAATCGATGTATAGGAAGAATACATCGCAACCTGACTCAAGAACAACCAACATCCCAAACTTTAGAGGACGTTTCCAGACACGGCCAGGGCCCTCTAACACTCAACAGACTCAACATTTCCAACAAGCAAGGAATCCACAGCAATTCCAACGAGCTAGAAGTTTCCCGCAGCCATCCGCGCTATTTTGCCGGTACTGTAAAACAGCAGGACATGATATTAGAGATTGTAAGAAACGAGAATTTTACAACAACCGTTATAGAAACCAACAACAAGGCAGGGCATCGGGGTTCTATAGAAACAACCCCATGCAAAAAACAGTAAACCATATCCAAGAGATCCCAGATGAAAATGAAGATCAAGGTTACGACGAAATCGACCACAACGAAAACTCTTTAAACGAATAGGCGCCTCGATTCAGTGTCGCACGAGACGCGCCTTTAAAGCCGACACTGTAACCAAAAAATCATCCACGATTAATCCAAACACGCAACGTGCTACACGACAGGGTAACCAGCCCCAAAACGGAAGCGCGATTAATCCAAATACGCAACGTGCTACACGACAGAGTAACCAGCCCCAAAACGGAAGCGCGTTTAATCCAACCATGCAACGTGCTATACGACAGGGTAACCAGCCCCAAAATGGAAGCACCTTCAAAGCAAACATACAACGTGCTACACGACAGGGTAACCAGCCCCAAAATGGAAGCGCGATTGAATCCTACATAGAAAATAATTCAACAAGACCGAAGGAAATATACGAAATTAATATCGACACTACAAAGAAACTACTACCTCATATCCTAGTACAAACGCAAATCTCAGATATTCCGCTGACGTTGTTAGTCGATTCCGGCTCAGCCATATGCCTACTTAAACAATCTTCTATTTTAAAAAATCCAGATATAACCAAGGAACCCATACAGCTCAAGGGCATCGACCCAAGCGAAGAAACGACACCGACGATTGGTCATTTCCTATTAAACTTACAATTATCCGAAAACAAACATGTCAGACATAAATTTCATGTCATCAAAGAAATAAACCTACCTTACGATGGCATCATTGGGTCTGATTTCCTGACTCATTTCGGTTGTAACATTGATTATGTTAACGATCTTCTGCATATCAAAAACCTAAATTTGAAACTTCAATTTTTCGATCCAATCTATATCATTCCAGCCAGAACGGAAACAGTTATAGAATGCTCCGTAAGTAACCCGGAAATAAAAGAAGGGATGGTTATAGATCAAAGATTATCAGAAGGCCTATTAATCGCTAACTGTCTTGTACGAGTCAAGACAAATAATAGAATCAATATATCTATCCTTAATACGTCGGAACAACCTATCACCTTAAAATCAAACCTCAACTTAAAACTCGACCCTATAAATTCATCAGAATTAAAAGAATATGTCTCAGTCCCGGTGAACCATATTAAAACCACAAGTAACTGCATTGAACGTACAGAGGAAGTGTTAAAACAGTTACGCGTCTCTCATTTAAACAGCGAAGAAAGAAACGCTCTCATAACGCTATGTTCCGAATTCTCCGACATATTTTATCTGCCTGGAGAAAACCTTACTCACACAAACGCTTTGAAACACGAGATCAAAACCTCAACTGATGTCCCAATATACACAAAATCATACAGATTTCCGGAAGTACATAAAGCAGAAGTCAGGAAGCAAATAGACAAAATGCTTCAACAAAATATTATAGAACCATCCGATTCTCCTTGGTCATCACCTATTTGGGTAGTACCCAAAAAACTCGACGCATCAAACACACAAAAGTGGCGTGTTGTAATCGACTACAGAAAACTGAATGATATCACAATCGGTGACACCTATCCTGTCCCTCAGATTACGGAAATCCTAGACCAATTAGGAAACAGTAAATACTTTTCAACACTAGACTTAGCATCTGGTTTCCATCAGATCCAGCTAAATGACGCCGACAAACCCAAAACCGCATTCACTATACCGGAAGGACACTTCCAATTTGCAAGAATGCCTTTCGGCCTGAAAAATGCCCCTGCAACTTTCCAAAGACTTATGAACTCTGCGTTATCAGGACTCCAAGGAACACGGTGTTTCGTGTATTTAGATGACGTGGTTTGCTACAGCCACAATCTACAATCGAGCATCTCCAACTTAAAAGAAATCTTTCAACGAATGCGTAATTTCAACCTCAAATTACAACCAGATAAGTGTGAGTTTCTTCGTCGTGAAGTCGGTTACCTTGGTCACATAATCACAGAACAAGGAGTTAAACCAAATCCTGACAAAATCAAGGCCGTGACCGAATTTCCAGTTCCAAAAACACCTAAGGATATAAAGTCATTCCTCGGTCTCGTATCATACTATCGACGATTTATTCCTGAGTTCGCCAGAATAGCAAAAGCATTGACTAACCTATTGAAAAAGGATACACCATTCAAATGGGAAAATCAACAACAACTTGCTTTCGATACATTGAAACATAAATTAACCCATACTCCAATTCTTATTTATCCTGATTTCACAAAACCGTTTAACCTTACCTGCGATGCCTCTAACTACGCCGTTGGAGCAATATTATCACAAGGACCCATAGGACAAGATCGCCCTATCGCATTCGCATCTCGCACTCTCAACCGCGCGGAGTGCAATTATAGCGTCACGGAGAAAGAATGCCTCGCCGTAATATTTGGCACTAAAGTATTTAGACCTTACCTTTATGGGCATAAGTTCACTGTCTTAACTGACCATAAACCACTGGAGTGGTTGTTTAAGTGTAAAGATCCAGGCTCACGTCTAATTCGGTGGCGTTTAAAATTAGAAGAATTTGAATACGACATCAAATACAAGAAGGGTAAAATTAACACAAACGCCGATGCTTTATCCCGGTTCCCAGTGAACCCAGTACATTTGGAGAACCCGTCGAGAACTGAAACAAATCTAGGAGAAGTGCCGACTGAAGAACTAGATAGAGACTTAATGGACTTACTCGTATCACCTCCGTCTTTCAATCCTGACGAGTTAAATATTGACACTCCAGATCCTTTCCAAATCATTGAAGAAAGTGCCCCTCTGCCTGAAATCAGCTTAACCGATTTAAATCTCAATTCAGACGAAGACTCCGTAACACTGCATGACGCTAACTTACCGTCAAATATTTCTGATTTACTACGAGAAGGAGTTGAAACTGAAACAACCAACTTACCTGAAATAACACAACCGTCTGATGATCAAGTCGTATCAAATCCGACTCCACCAGCAACTATTTCCCCAGATTTAAATTTGATCGACGATGACTACTCCGCATTTCTGAAGACAATGGCGAATAATAATAAAACTTTTAACACCAAAATTATAGAACATAATGAAAACATCACCAAATCAAAATATAAAATAATAGTATTACCTACTTCCATTGACCTCGATGAATCCAACCCTTTCATTGAGAATATCCTTGATAGCATACCCAATAAGGCAGAAATTTTAAACATGGAAAGAACTCTCAACTCATTTTTAACATTCAAGCATAAAGATAACGTATATTTTCTACTATTTTTCAAAGTTTATCACTTCGACAAATCCACCTATGTAGATATTTATAACAGCTTAAAATCCCTCAGAAACGAACTAGTAGTAAACCTCAGTGGAAACGTTATAACAGACATAGCAATAACAGAATTTAAGAATCCATTCGATACACACCAGTTCGTTAAAATTTATAATATGTTCCTCTTCCTTTTTAACAATTCAGGAATTAATATACATATATACAAAGATAAAATCATATATCCCTCTCTTTCCGAAATACCTAAAATAATGAAGGAAAACCACGATATCCCAATAGCTGGGCATTTGGGCTCAGTAAGAATGTATAACAGAATTAAACAGAGCTATTATTGGAAAAACATGCGCGGGGATATAGAATCCTACGTAAAGAAATGTAAACTGTGTCAAGAAAATAAAGCGCTTAGGAAAATAAATCGTGCTCCAATACAGATCACGAGCACATCAACTGAACCAGGCCAACGAATATCTATTGATATAGTCGGACCGCTTCCGGAGGCAGGACCTGCAAGGTTAAAATATATCCTAACTATCCAAGATGATTTAACTAAATTCTCTTCAGCTTATCCCATCCGTAGCACAACGGCAGAAGAAACCAGCGAATGCCTCATACATTATATATCGATTTTCGGTATTCCTAAAATGATCCTCACCGATCAGGGCACCAACTTCACCTCAGACCTTTTCAAGAAAACATGCGAGTTCCTTAAAATTAAAAACCTGTGGGCCTCGCCCTATCATCCACAAACCCAGGGTGCACTCGAAAGAAGTCACGCAACGCTTAAGGAGTACCTCAAGTCTTATATTAACGAAGAACAAACAAATTGGCCGCGGTACGTGTACACAGCCATGTTCACTTACAACACTGCGGTACATTCTACGACAAATTTCCCTCCATACGAGCTTATGTTTGGCAAAAAGCCTTATATCCCTAACGCTATCTTCGATGAAACTTATGGCCCAACATATCCTGATTACATCCGGATGCTCCAAAGTCGTTTGAAGTATTCCAGGGAAAAAGCCATAGAGCACATTACGAAGTCCAAGGTCACCTCCAAAACATATTACGATACCCGTACTCGTCCTAGGCAATATAAAGTAGGAGACTTCGTATATTTAAAAAATCATTTAAGATTAAGAAAAGCGTTATCACCAGTTTGGAAGAGACCTTACAAGGTAGTAAAAATACATGGGAATAATACTTTGTCACTCCTTATAAATCGCCGTCACGTCCGGCATCATTATGACGAACTAAAACCCGCAGAATCTACGGAAAATCCGTAAAAGAATCATATAAATATGTTAGTAATTAAGTATATAGTATTAAGTCAATAAGAAATATATACCTTGTGATGTAATATTTAAAAGCATCTTATAAAATTGATTGATAAATTAGTAATTAAAATTAAAAGTTAAGAATAAAATAGTTCTAAATACATTAATTTGCCCTGGACGTTCATTGATCATAATTATTATTTACAGTACTGTACGGAGTCAATCCCATCAAAATTTCATCCAGCCAATTACCTCAAGTCCAGGCCTTTACTTCAACTATCTCGGGAATCTTAAAATTAGTAACGGGCAATTGAACGTTTTGATGCCATTAGACATCTCACACTTTGAACCACACATCGTTAATATCAATATTTCCCTCAGCATAGCTAAGGATCTATGTAAACAAGCTGGATTATTGGAAAATAACTGTCAGCATATATTAGAACCTTTAGTTGCCCGATATAATGACATGTGTAAGGAATTTGCATCCTTTTCATATTTAATCGATAAAAGAACAAAACGAGCTTGGATAGGAGGTATAGGTTCCCTAGTAAAACATATATTTGGAAATTTAGATGAGAATGATGGTATCAAGTACGATGAAGCAATAAATACCTTACTTACAAATCAAAAGAAGACAGTTTCTTTAGTAAAAGATAATATATTAATTACCACGTCAGTAATCTCAAAATTCAACGATACTGTCAACAAAATAAAAATAAATGAAATCAATTTAAATAAGGCCATCGACAAACTCTCAAACGATGTAAAAAATGTTTCTTTGATAACGAATGAACTTTGGTCACAGTTCAGCATAAACCAGATTCTTAATAACTTAGAAGTTTCAATTTCAACCCTTTCTTTTCAACTTGAAGACGTAACCAATGCAATATTATTCAGTCGTCAAAATACCTTACATCCGTCTATAATAACGACTCAACAATTAGTTCGAGAGCTTGCTGATAGCCATCAACACTTACCTAGAGATTTAGAATTTCCTATAAATTTAGATTTAAGTTCAATACATCTTATGCTTAAGATTTCTAAGATTGTTACATATTATGTTAGTAATAAGGTAATTTTAATACTACAAATTCCAGTAGTATCCATTAAGGAATATATGTTATTCCATACCGTTGGCTTGCCGACCCCGCATAGGCCGGACAAGCCTAACACTTTTAGTTTAGTAATACCAAACTATAAATACATCGCAATGACCAGAGACAAAACACAGTATTGTACATTAAGTGATCTAACTAAATGTAATACGGTTTATAATGGAAAGTACATTTGTGAAATAACTAATGTTTACGCATCAGAAACTAACCCTATTTGTGAAAGTGAATTCATGACGAAAGTGATTAACAAAGTTCCTGAATATTGTGAAACGAAATTTATTTATGGTAATTTAGACATATGGAAACCAATAGAGCAAAATAAATGGATTTATGTACAGTCGGTGCCTAGTAAGATCTCAATAGATTGCAGAAATGGAAGTCTTTTCGAAATTAACATACTGGGTACTGGTATCATCACGCTACCTAACCATTGTATCGGCCACAGTAAAGGAACAACGTTAATACCCAAATTTAAAGAAATCAATATTACGAAATCAATCAGTTATTCAGATTTTAACTTAATAAACGACACCTGCTGTAACGTGAATCAGTTAAATTTAAGTATGAGTAATGTGTCCCCTATACTATTGCAAAACATCGATTTAGATGAATTAAAATTAAATAAACAGATTTTTCTTGAAAAAGCCGAAAATACTCTGGATGACATACATATTATCAGATACGGAACACATTATTCTGTAGTAACTATTACTACCTTTATTTTAATAATTTGTATGGTAATTATTTTTTGTATTGTAAAACTTTTCTTTTGTATTAAATCAGATAACCGTCTTTCCAGCTACCTTCCAAGATTTCCCCGACCAAATTCAGAAACCTCACCTCCAGATTACCTAAATACACCTGAATCCATCACCCTTCACAACCTGAACAGACCTCAACCTCAGACGGAAAATATTCCTCCTCCTAATACCAGACGAAATGTTTAAAGCTCCACTTCGCATCCCTCTCCTAAACTTCGGAATTTCAACCCCTCAGTTTAGTCTACCCCAGGAAGGTGTTATACCTATACAATGTACCCTATATTGCGGATCCCGCTACCTTTTCCCGCCTACTCATCATTTCTATTCTCTATGTACCTCAGTCACCGCTCCTCTCAGTCAGTCTTATCCTGAACTTCAAACCTGACGGTTATCCATTGTAAAATTAAGTCATTTTATTTTAATTTCCTTTTTTAAAAAGTGATTTTTAAAGTTCCGTATAACAACACGTTTACAACTGACATTAGATAAGAGAGAATAATGATAAAAGAGAAAGAGTTGACGAGATTTGAAGAAGAATAATGTTTAAACCTAAAACATTATATTGGCTCGTTTTTGTTTGTATTCGTATTTCGTATCATCCTTATGTTATAACGGGGCTCCTTGAGTGACGCCATTGGTTCTACGCTTACATAGGTTTTTCGCCATACTTGGAGCTGTTTTCCCGGTGGTAGTACTTGTGTTAAATCTTAAGGTGTGTAAAACTCATCACCTCCGAAAACGAACTCTCATCATTACAATATGAAAGATTATAACCAGAGGTCAGAATACCATTTAATAATAAGACTATTTATAGTCGTTCTGACGATACTAAAACAAGGCAGAAGTGTAATCGGTGATCCTTTACTAGAAATTTATCCATGCAAAGAGAATAATGATATTAAGGTATTGTATTCATCAAATCCTCCGCCCGAACAGAATTTTGAGTACTTGCTGTTTATATCGATAAATGCAGGGTTTTTTGAAAAGTCTAATGTGCAAGTGAGGTTCGATTCAGAGGCCTTCGTTGCTTTGGTGAGTTTAAATACTATTTATAATCTTATATACCGGCATCAATTATTATCCCGAGGATACTTCCAAATGTAGTAAACGGGACAACTACTAACTTTTATAGTAATTTTTTGCATATATTCTTTGAAATTTAATTATTTGTAACTTATGCAAAAAACTTCAACTTCAAACTCAAATTAACTTACCTTTTGTTTAATGATATCTAACTAGCCTCTGCCCGCGACTTCGTTCGCGTGGAATAGTTACTTTGGGCTAACGCTAATAAGCAGCAGAAGCTCTCAAGAGGTTAAAAAAACCCGATTTTTAAACTTTCTTCATTGGTGTTCCGCTCCTATTGGTTTTAGTCTGGTGATATATAGCATAAATAAGCTATATAGCATTGAAAGAATTTTGAAAAATCAGATCAGTAGTTTCTTAGATTACCTCTTACACTGTCACGAACTCTACTTCTTTATAATATTAGTTTAGACTAGAATAGATATTGTGGTTTTCGTGTTTAGACTTATTAATGATAACCCAAGTTATTTCTGATAACTGCTAAATTTATGTTTATATAAATATTTATCTCACTATAATTAAATCCTCACTCGTAACTATTGACCTTCTTCGTTTGGACTTACGTCTTAGGTATATATTTTTACTTCCATCCTATGTTTATTAAACTCGAATTAAAGATAATGTACCAGTATTCTATATTTTATAAAAATGAAATTGCTGTTAAATAGGCTATCTATTGCACGAGGGTTTTCAAACTAAGATAACAATACGATTTTCTAAGTCTACAATATAAAATCAATACCACTAATATCACAGTTGTCCATATTATATCTATCTATTTTAATCACTTAAAGAAACTTACCCCTAATACAATATTGTAGACGAATGAACTGTTTTGACATGAATTTAGAAGACATTTCAGTTTCTACAAATTTGTATTTAATATTATTGAAATATAAAAACCCAAAACGCACAGTCTCAAATAAAGTAGTGCTCAAAACCATCCGCAAGAACTCGTCAATATAACTATCCATACGTGAATATAGTTATGCTATAAACTTATGATTTTGCAAATTCTACCTTACCTCGATGATACAATGTTGTTTTTACAAAGATGCAAGCAACGTGAGACTATTTAAAATGACTGAATAATTTATAATTGTGTGCATATTTTATGTGAAGGGTTTTGACACGTTGAGTGTGCATCTTGGATTTTATATACATCTATCATCTAACCAATTTATTTGTACACCTACATTGTGTTTGTGCCTACTTAAATTAAGTAAGAATCCTGCCTATACGTAGCCCTAACTACCTGGTTATAGGGTATATTTGATTTTTACAAGGCACTACTTGTACGAACAAATTTATTCTATTCAACAACTCCGGACAGTCAATTATGCCAATGAGTATGGAAAAAAAATGCAACAAAATATACGAATAATGCAAAAAGGTTGTGTGTTTCTTGCCCGAGTTATTGATGGAATCTTTGTAATCAATCTCATTACTTTCTCATTTCAGAATAGATATTCGAATGCAAGGATTTCTTCGAATTCAAATAGTACTTACATAGATGTTCTTCAACGGGGAGGACTAGGACTCCTGGGACTGACGATTAAAGGATC
>JACEII010000998.1:0-11640 GCA_014332785.1 Antheraea mylitta
AACTATTGTTTCAGACGAAGTATATCGAAATTATACTTGTGACAGACACTGGACGGTAAATGATCGATGAGAGACATATGAGATAGGTTAAAGGTGAATGTAATAATGGTAATTAGATGAATGTTAAATATGAAAGCAAATGGATAGATAAATACAAAAGAACGTATGGACAGTATGCATGAGTTTGATACGTGTTTTAAAATTGTAAATGCTTAGTTGACAGAGAAAGTGGAAAAATACATGTTGTGCCAACCCAAATCGTAGTGAAAAATAAGCAAGAAAAAGGCTCAAAGTAAATTTCGACACCGTTTACATTACGAGTAAAAACTTTAACCACTTAACAGTATCGAAAAAGAAGAAAACATCAAATTATATCAAAGAAACCGAAAACCAATTAAAACTTTTTAATTGAAAGCGTTACTCAAGTGTTATAAATAAAAATTTCGAATAACGATTTTTTTTATGATGAAATAAATAAACAGTTCTGCGAGAGAGTAAAGATTGTTCAAGGTTGGAGTGCGTGGGTACGATTTCTACGTGATTTTTTTTTTCTTTACAGGTTTTATTGTTTGACCACAATCAGACCTATTGTTAAATAACGATGTAATCTACAGTAAACATGCTAAGCTTAAAAGGGTCCTGACTCTCAACTATAGCTGCTGGACATCTATCTATAAGTGGTACAACAGACTTTCAACCTAAGGGTATTAGTTAGACAGGTGGGCTCAGAAAAAAATCGACAAAATCGAAACAATAGTAACAATGGCAAACTGGTCACCCCATGTTTCAGGGCCACTAAGAACAATAAAAGTGTTTTAGTTAGTAATGTCAGATTCACAAAAAAACTTCCTAAGCTCATTACCGATTTACTAGATAGTAAGTTCAAGTATCAGGTCAAGTGGGTTTTAATGCATAAAGATTATTATATGGTAGGCAATATGTGAGCGATGGCGACGCCTGGAAATGATGCTTCTCTCTGTGCATCCACCGAATATGATACAATATACGTCTATAAAATATGTTGTGCTATGTTATGTATAATGAAAAATAAACCAAATAGAGTGTCTTGGCGGTTCTTCACGATTAGTGGTTTGTATTCGGAACTAGTTGTAGTTTTGTTATTAATAAGTGCCTGTTCAGGCCTAGAGTATTATTGTAAAGTAAAGAATTTTTAATTTGACCTGATTTGAAACTTGTACATCAGTACTCATTGCATTTGTTTCATTTCGAAGGGTGTTGTTGCGAACATATACGTATACGAGGGTTGCCAACTCATGGACAAGCAATCTAATATGACTAGGCTCATATGAATAGGTTCTGTTGATGTTGTTTACTTACATACATGTAGCAAAAGGCAGCTGTGAACATTTCACATTTAAAGGAATAACCTAAAATACATTAAAATATTTTGGTCCACCTGTAAACTACATTGGAACCACTTATATATCAACATATGCTGGAATCCACATTCTTCACACTGACGTGGTCACTATCCCAATTACTGCTGCTTGTATTTAACAAATACTGATAGAATACGACAGTTCCAACTTATCCGAACCTCTCACAGGCTTTGCCATTTCACACTACAACGATCTAAATAATTTTGAAATCCAATCAACTCGTTAGCGAACATTCATTAAACTCCTTCATAAAACTAATGACGATTAAATAATTATTGCAATCATTACGAAAGATGATCTACTCGTAAATCTGTGATTGTGTTTTATTACTCCATTATATTTTATAGTTAGAGTTTTAGAAAAAACAATTTTGACACATATTTTGCCCGATTGTATACCGATACTAATGAGTAACTAATGGAATTTCAAAAATTTTAAATGTTACATACCATCTCTGATTTCTGTTTTACTTTTTTTTCAATTGTTTTTTATTATTAATGTTTGGCAAGTTTGGCTAGTACATTATTATTGTCATTGTCGATATTCAAATTTCTTGTCATCATTTCAATGAACTAATAAGATGGCAGCCGTCTTGTTAGAACTTTCCTGGGAGTTTTTGTGACAAGTCAGAATCCATGCTCCATGGTATTATTTCCAATTTCATTTGTGCACAAAAGTCAAACTATATTATGTAAAACACCACCAATACTCCAAAACATAGAGACAAATAACACTAAGATTATGAATAAAATATAAAATCCACTACATGACATTCCAAGATCCCGCCAAAAACTCTTTTTCAATCGTTATTATACCACAATAAAGTGTCTACGCTGTATCTGATTGTAAGGACAGTTTCATCTCAAGAACAACAGTCACCATTGAAAGCTAAGAGCATTCACCCCTGATATGTTAACTTACAAGCTTCTTTGCGATTTGAACTAACCCCAATAAGAAAATCAATCTTCAAGCAAATATTCGACATCTCCACTTGAAAGATGATTCTTTAAGCGTAGGACCAATAATACACATGCCTTTAAATGGCATACCAGATGCTGGCAAACCGGCATGCCAGTTTCTTGCGTTCTATGATGCCATGACACTAATGCCTGTAAGTAGCATACCAGTTTTCAGAATCAAGCTCTTCATGACAGAGTCTACCTTCCCACTTCCCCGCGAGTGGATAAAATTAAACGAGCTGCAATTTCTTGGTAGGCGAGCTGGTAGGCAGTAATATCATTTACTTGGAAATAGTCTCCATATCTATAGAGATCGTATATTAATTAAAAGTAAGGTGTCTTTTATTCTGTTTAAATAGAGTTTTTAGTATTGCTTAATTCCTACCAAAAAGTTGATTCCGTCTCAAATTCCGTTCTATATTAATCTAGAAACTGTACCAACGAAACGAATACATAATACATACACTAAGTTATGTAAACGAATCACACACCATCTATAGTATATTTATGGTACTATGTCCGAAACATGTTTAATAAACGCGTCTTATAACACTGAAACCAAGTATATAGTCTAGTGAATACTTATTTATATTAGTTTGATAAAACAAATTATATGTTACATTAAATATATTAGTTAGGTAGATTACATAAATACATTATTTAGTACATTTATAAAGTAAAAAAACGCATCGATTATAAGATTTGCTAATATGTTGCACAGAGGGTCAATATAACGAATGATTTGACTTTATGTTAACACTTAATTCTAATTCTTATATAATGATTAAGACGAGCAATCGATTCTAAATGATACCAAATATGTATATATATAATAGTGTTGATATATACATAAAATTGCATTGGAATAATCCGACCTTTAAAATTTCATAATAATAGGTTTACCTACTGCATACATTTTTTATAAATTAAATTCTCCTATTGATTGTGGCTGTTGCGGTTTACATGATGTAAAAAGTATAAACCACAAGATATTACCTCATTATTGAAATGAGATAATGTGTTTGTGTTCCACATGCCGCTATAAAATATATTACATACATTCTCAATCAATCCCGTGTACCAGTGATGCAGTCGCGTCTGTCAAACTCCTACGGGGTTGTTCAGCCAGTGCAGCATCAGACAACCCATATATAAACTCTACTGTCTTCCTCTAATCTCTAATGCCACCACCTTTAAGCTGAATAACCTTCGGGAAGATAATCCTTTCTATTCAACAAAATGCAAAATTATAGCGACTGGAAGTAATAATTATACAGTCAACATAGCTTCGCGTAGCTAGATATTCTCACAATGACCCGTAGAATGAGACTATAGCACGATGGTAGGGCTTTTTTTTATCCCCACCTGATTAGGTATCGCTCTCAAGTTGAAAATCTGTCTAGAAGCTTCTGTAGATATAGGAGCAGCACTCGAGAACCAGCTCAATCTAGATTTAGCGGGGTTACCATTTTGGATCACAATATCATTTAACATCATGTGAGATTGTGCTTAAAAGCTACAACCTATCTATTTATTAGAAAATAATAACCCAATGACGGACTTACACATTAATGCATAGCTCAAGTTATTAGATACGTGAAAACTAACATACGAGCTTCTTTTACACTGTAGATTAGCACTAAGGGTTTTTTGGTAATTCAATCCCTAAGGTGGTGAAAAAGGGTATGAAAGTTTTAATAAAATACGGTTTTGTATTGAAACACATTTTATTATGTAATATTCTTTTATTACCATAATAGCCGATACTATACTATATGGCAGTTAATATACTTGAAGTTAGAAACATATTTTAACTAATTTTTAAGAAAATTCTGTTATTTAATATCAGGCGAGGTTATGGTAAAACCTACAAACAATAAGAAATAATATTACCAACCAACAGAAGTTGTACTTCTCGCTATACTATGATATCGCATACGTTTCGCTATGGATAGCGTACCCAATTCTAGCTGTCTAGAGTCGACTTGACCCAGACAGCATCCGCACAATTAAAACAAGTGTTACATTGCGATACGCACGTCCCATTTATCAATCAATCTATAATCATCTGTAATCCACGTGTAAATTGTTGAGATAAATTGCAATATATTTTTTTAGAAAGTATTTTGTTTCTGACCTTCACGGAACTATTGAGTGAACGTGTCATCACCATGTTACGTTATTTATGTAAAAACTAGCTTGTGCCCGCCACTTGTTTCGTACATTAGATTTTCATTCTTATCATATGTATATATTATCTGTATAGAGTAAGTATTGTAAAAGATTGTAGATTGTTGTTGTACATCTATACATTGTATATATATTATTGTAAAATATTGTATTGTAAGTTGTTTACATTTTTGTATTCATAAAGATAAAATTCATTAAAAAAATGAAGAAAATCGGTTGGAAAATAGATGACAAAAGGTTTTATTTTCGCCGATTTATATGTACAATAGAATATAGATTAATCGTTTTATGTAATATAATTGTGGTCCATATATATTGTTTCAATTGTTGAAATGACGACTTACTTGAGATTATCCCCTACAACGTTCTTCTTCTTTTATTTATGGCACCGTGTGTAAGCAATACACAATTCCGCCAATGTCATGTAGATTTTAGATACAGAGTGTGCGCTGTCTGTGCCAGATAGTGTCATAAACGATGGGAACCGAGTTAAAAAATGTAATTCAAAAACGAAGACAATTAATTTTGCATTGAGACCGAGTTATTGTGTTTTCCACAGATATACGTAAAGGCAAGCTTAGATATGTTTTGATTAAGAAATAGACAATCTGATTAAAGTTTAATTTTGTTAATTTTAATAAATAATGACAATACATGTAAAATTAAAGGGTTGTTATTCACTAAAGCTAAGATACACTTAAGGTTAGTAGGGCGGGGAATATAAGGAGGAAGGACATCGAAAAGGGAGAGTCTGTTTCTCGAACAATTAAAGAATATGTGATCTGGAGAACCCTCGTCAAGACCGCATTCGCACAGAGAGTGATCCCTAATCCTTAATTTAAACAAATGAACTGGTGTACAAGTATGACCCAGACGAAGACGACAGATGATGGAAGTAACGGCTTTACTTAGATATGGGAATTTAAAAAACCATGGTTTTCGGGGAACTTCATTTTGAAAAGAACCGTAAGATTTGCCTTTATATTTTCTAGAAAAATTCCAATCCTTTTGCCATGCTTCCAATAATCTAGTTTTAGCTAGAGCCCGTAGACCCTACAACCTTACAAACGGAGTTTTTGGCGGGATTTCAGTCTGTCATGTAGTGGATTTTATATTTTATTCATAATCTTGTGTTACTTGACTCTATATTGTATAAAGTTGGTGGTGTTTTATGTAATATGGTTAGTTTATTATGCATAAGTGAAGTGAATGAAAAATAATAACACGGAGCATGCAATTCTGAGATGCCACAAAAACTCCATGGAAGGTTCTAACAAGGGAGCCACCATCTTATTAGAATGTTAATTCACACGACGCTTGATATTGAAATGATCCTACTACGCTTGTAATATTATTGACTACGTGACAATGACAGTAATAATCTGAACGGTTTATTGCCAAAAATAAAGTTAAAAAAAAAAAACCTTACAAACTGAACTTCTTTATTATATTAGTAAAGAATACAGATAATAACACATTGATTTTTTTGGGCGGGCTCTTAGTCTGTCATGAAGTGGCTTATATATTTTATTCACTCTATATTTTTTAATATCGGTGGCACTTAACGTAATATAGTTCGATTATTGTGCATTAGTGAACTGGATGGAGAAGTACCACGTACCATAAATTCTGAGATGCCTCAAAAACTCCCTGGAAAGTTAGGGGGGCCACCATCTATTTAGAAGATTAAAATTGTCGCAAGACACTTGTCATATTAACACCTGCTCAACAATGACAGTAATGATCTGCACGATTGGTTACCGAAAAAAATAATAAAATAAAAACCCATAGTTTATATCTTTAATTTATAAAGTTGTTTTTTAAATTGACCTAAGCATAACGATAACTTTTAAGTAAGTTGGAATTTCTTTTCATCTGTAAACTATCTCGGCATACACAGCAAATGCTCCAGCAACTTAATACTTATAGTTACACGAAGATAGTTACATCATCATTTATAAGAATACAACCGCAGATGAAATCACAGGCCATCGCCATACGCCTAAAAATAACATTTAACCAAAACTCCACACTCAAACTCAATTTAATAACCATCTCTAACACAATATTCTGAATTGCATGACTTTCATATTCAAATTTTGGAAATAAACCGTACGTGCTTGGTTGTAGAATATACGATAGCATAACGGTCACCTCTATTTATGTACGTACAAAGAAGTTTCATATACATCTTATCCTGTGAATTGAATAATTTCACAGCCAGTGTTGCCTTCCTGCTACATTAAATCTTTCAGATATATTGTGGACATATATTTACCGACCGTCGATGGATTTTAGACCTATTATTAATCCCCATTGTTCGGTTATTATTACACTGTATTTTTAATAGTAAGTTTTTCGAAATACAATAAAAAAAGCTACACAATTTATATAAATATACTCAACCTTTTTGAAAACAGGTCTATTTTTGTATTAAATGCAATAGACACGAAATTAAATATAATTTTACATCAAACGCTAATGACATTTCCTAAAATAATTTTACATGATGCAGCATATCGCGGAAAATTCTGTATATTTTGTAAAAAATTTAACAATTCCCAGACGCGTTGGCACATCTCACGTAACAGATAAATCTGACTGACTCAACTAACAGATGCGCTGCGCTCTGTTACGTGTGCCACATAACTTAATCCTTCAGTGTTACTAGCATCGGAAATACACATTTTATAATTATTTATCTATACTTTTGAAGCAAAACTTCTTGGAGCGCGACTAGGAGGTAACTTTATATAAGGTACTCTGTGGAGGCAACTGGACGACAATGCAACGGAAGCGCGTTAGTTACGGCAATATGGCGTCATGATTCTGTACCATCCGGTTTTTAAATATTATAAATTTTTTCATAACGAACGAATCAAACAATTTTACACTGAGTAATTATAAAAGTTATACAGTAGAATTAATTATTATATATGGGCGAGCGACCGTGCTGGCATCTAGTTTCAATGTAAGTATGTAACAGATTAAATCAAAGCTTTATCATCTGTTGTGCCATCTATCAGCTAATTCGGAACTTAAAAAACACAGGAAATATTATTAACAACTCTTTGTTATAAAGTTAATAAAATATAGAAAAGTACAAAGAGATTACTGACTATAATTTTTTTATATAAGTTTTACTCCAATCGCGTGTGACGGTTACATTTACTCATTTTTATTAATGTTACAGCGGATACAGTAATATTCGTTATCTTGCCACAGATTTAAATAAGGCATCAACATATTTACAAAATATTGGATCAAAAAAAAATCTAGAACAACTGTGATGCTGGACATTTGATTTGTAATACCAGTCTTTTCTAGTATGAGAATTGCAAAACATGTATAAAAATAAAAACATTATGATAGGAAGATTTAAAAACAATGTAGGTCCTTGTAACAGAGCCACCTACCTGCTCCAATTTAACGTAGAGCTATCCAAGTGACTACGTATGTGCAAAATAACATCAAAATTTGTCAAACGGTTCAAAAGAGAAAGAGTTGCGGACCCAGGTTCACTAGAATTGTATATGTAGTGATTATAAACCTGCATAATTTGTCTATTTATATAGATTTTAGCCTCTTAGCGCTGTATACTATTGACAGTATATAAACAAACTAACCTTTTTTCACTTTATTTCTGGCAACCAATCTTTCAGATTATTACTGCCATTGTCGAGTAATCAATAATATTACAAGCGTCGTGCAATCACTTCAATATTAAGCGTCGTGTAAGTCAATATTCTAACAAGATGGTGGATTCCTTGTTAGATCCTTCCTGGGAGTTTTATAATATATTTAATTATATTCAGATTATATATGGTTTTTATATTATCATGTATTTGATATTATTGTCATATAAAATATATCTAATTTAAAATATATTTCGTTTTTTTTTTCTTATGATCGATAAAAAATTGTATATTTTCTTGAAATAAGTTTTATATGAAATAAGGAGAGAGAATAATAGTAAAGTTAATTGGCTAAATAAATGGCTATTGTTACCATATTCATTTGTCTAAATTATTCAATATTTAATTTGATATATTTATACTGTAATAGTTTAATGTATATTTAGTTCAGTATTTCATGTAAAATATTTTTTCTAACCTAATAGTATAATAGCTAAGTTGGACATTTCGCGGTTTAGTACAAGAGTTCCGATTCGGCGGCCAAAGCGAGCAGTCGCTTCGGTCGATCGCGCATAGATTTCGATACTCGCGAGTTAGTGACGTCAGTTATTGCTTTGTGAGTGTTTGTTTTCATTGTTCCGTTCGGTACATCTGTGCAACACCTGCATTGTGTTTCCTGGAACTGAGTGAGACCTTTCCATACTGTTTATTTATTGCTTTATTTATTTCTTGGTATATTTATTTGTTTGCTAATTTATTTATCTATTTGTTTACGTATTTCTTTAATACTTCAGTCATTTCTTTATACATTTATTACTTCTTATTGTCTGTTTATTTGTATAGCCTTATATTATTATTTTTCCTCTGTCTCGCTCACGTATTTATTTGCATTTTTTCGCCTATTTTGCTTAGTTTTAAACAGCTCTCTTGGTCCAGACTCGGGATAGTTCAGTAGTTTTTCGTTTAGTATGCCCCCCTGCCCTTAAGGCAGGGAGGTTGGTTCGCGTCCCCCTCAAGCCAGAAAATGGCCCAGAATACTGCCTTTGTATTAGGTCTTCGCGATGATTTTCTCGCGAATGGAGTCGACGAAAGCGTCGTCGACGCCATTCTCGCGCGCCATTGTCTCCCGTCCTCGGAGGACGCTCAGTATGTGCCCCGCGTAGCAACAACAAATATGTTCGCGCTTTTAGATTCAACGACGTTATCGTTGAACCCGGCGGATAGAGCTCCGTTACCGAGCTCCAGCTCGGAGGCCGGCTCCGAGATGGAGCTAGATATAGGCATACCCGCCGCGTCGTCCACATCTGCGAATACCGCGTCTTCAGCGCTGGAAAATAATAACGACGATTTCAAAGTTGTTTCGCACCAAAAGCGCAAACAACCGTCTCGCCCCGCGTCACGCTCGTCCGACTCGGACTCGGGTACCAGATGCCCAGCCGAGAAATTAGTACGTAACATAGATGGCGCTCGGGCGCCCGTCACGGTTACACCGGTAGCCGTTAAACCGCACTCAAGCAGAGCAAACTCTGCCTCGCTCTCTCAAGTCGACGTTACGGTCTCCGTAGTAGCGACTAAAAAGCCCCGCCCTCCGCCTCCGGTTACTATTCAGGACAAGTCCCAGTGGACGTCCATCTCGAATAGGTTAAAAATGCTTAAAGTTAACTATACGTCCGCCCTCAACACCTCGGCGGGTATTCAAGTTAAGGTCCCTACTATCAAAGACTTTCGCGACCTGACTAAATTCCTCCGGGAAGCAAAGTTAGCCTACTTTACCTTTGCTCTCGAGGAGGAACGCCTCCTGCGTGTAGTGCTTCGTCGCGTCCCGGCTGAAATCTCAGTTGAAGACGTCACCGTCTCCCTTAAGGAGAAAAATTTTCCAGTGCGAGAGGTACACCGGATGTACCATCCACGCACCCGTGCCCCTTATAATATGGTTTTAGTCCTCCTCGACCGCACTCAGGAGGGCAAGGCCATTTTTAACCTCACTTCTGTGTGTGAACTTAACGGTATCACCGTCGAGCCCCCACGCAAGACACATACCCCGTCGCAGTGCCATAACTGTCAGTGTTATGGTCACTCGGCGAGGAATTGTCACCTCCGCCCCAGGTGCGTCAAGTGCCTGGGAGACCACGCCACGAAGGAGTGCGCGCGCACTCTTGGCACTCAAGAACCTCCCAGTTGTGTGCTGTGCGGTAACGCGGGCCACCCCGCGAACTATCGCGGCTGCCCCCGCGCGCCTCGCACGCAACGTCCCCGTCAGGCGAGACAGGCGCCTAGGACGTCTTCGATCGCCGCACGCCCTCCGCCTCCACCTCTCATGTCCGTGGAGGCCTTCCCGGGCCTGCCGGGCGCCTCCCGCGCCCCGGTAGCACCCGCGCCCACGACCTCACCGCGCTCGCCACCCTCGGTGCCGCGCGCGGCCCTACCCGAGCGGGCCCCTATGGCCCCCTGGGCTCCTCGACCCCAGCCTCAGGCTTCCAAGCCTCAGGTGCTGCCGCCACAGGCGGCTTACACCTCCTCCTCTTTCACCAGTAAGGTCGACTGGTTGAAACAATTACTCCGAGAGCACGACATGCAGGAGGTCCTCGCTTTCCACGCCATTGTAGAGGTCGAGGAGGAGCTAGGTCTCCTCACCGCACTAGCGCGCTTTCCGGCTATCGGAGCCACAATTCAGCGCCTCGCCCGGTCACCCACATTTAAATAAGTTTTAAAATTCATGGCTCTTAATAAAGTAAAACCACGCGGTCTTTCTCTCTCGTTTTTCAACGCGAGATCCCTTCGGACACAGCGCGATCTAGTAGCTGACTTTTTGCGCAATAGACAGATTGACGTTTTCCTCATCCAGGAAACGATGTTAAAACCGAGTATGCGTAATCCGAGAATAGCGAACTACTGTATAGTCAGGAACGACCGTGTCACCCGCGGAGGTGGCACCTTAATCTATTTTAGGCGTTCGTTATACTGCATGCCGTTAGATCCGCCCGCGCTAACCAATATGGAAGTGTCAGTGTGTAAATTAGGTATGACCGGTCACTCGAATATTATTATAGTTTCCGCGTATTTGCCACCGAACAAAGAATTATTAAGATCCGATTTGCAGGCGCTACTTAACTTAGGGGATTCAGTTATTATAGCGGGGGACCTCAATAGCGGAAACGTTATCTGGAATAGTCCGTGTACCTCTCGTAACGGGAGAATACTCGACGAACTAGGTAGGGTTCTCGCGTTTGACGTCATAGCCCCTCTGGAACCCACGCACTATTAAGATCATTGCCGACCGACAGTTTTAGATATAGCTCTTTTAAAAAATGTCACGCTTCCTGTACGACTCATACAAGTCGTACACGAACTTGACTCAGACCATCGTCCGGTCGTTTTACAGTTAGGTCAGAACTCAGACTTCACCCCGCCGTCGGTAAGGGTGGCTGATTACGCGAAACTCGTTCAATATTTTAA
>JACEII010000999.1:0-11633 GCA_014332785.1 Antheraea mylitta
TTAAAAAAAATGTATTACGAAAAGATAAATCAGATCGAGTTTCTTGCTAGTTCTTCTCGATGACTGGGTTATATTGAATAAAGAGTGTTTTGATTTTCTACTGAAGCGTA
This sequence comes from Antheraea mylitta, assembly GCA_014332785.1. Lineage (NCBI taxonomy): Eukaryota > Metazoa > Arthropoda > Insecta > Lepidoptera > Saturniidae > Antheraea > Antheraea mylitta. The sequence goes on from JACEII010000999.1 coordinate 111, forward strand.
AACGTGACAGTTATATTAAGATATTGGTTCAGTAATTTTTATGAAAGAGATTATTTTTTTTATTTTACTTAGTTTAAAGGGGCTTTTATTCCACCGAACATACCAGCCCCATTGTTCTCCAATCTTACTAGCTCTATCATGAGAGTCGCTGATGAGATATCATTACCAGATCATACAGCTTTCTAGCGTCACCCGAACAGGGTTCAGCCAAGATGCTTTGACAAATACCTATGTTCTGGCAACTACTTTCTATACTACTCATCAACAACTCTCTTTCGATACGGTTCTTAGCACACTCCATCATCAAGTGATGCACATCCTCAATTTTTCTGCATACATCGCAGTTGGGAGATTCAGCTTTTCTCATTAGGTATGCAAAACTTCTTGATGGATAGTGACCCGAACGGAGTCTTAAAGCTACCTTAACATATTGTCGGTTTAGGTTACATTCATTAAACCACGGTATATGAAGAGGCTGACACTGTATTGTTTTGTACCAGATACCTTTTTCCTTACTTCTCTCATCAAAATATTCTTTCTAATTATTATAAAACCTTTCTTTTAATTTTGGCAGCACTTCCCAATAATTAACTTTAACCTTTTTTACTGTACCGTGCGTCGACTCTAATTTTGCAATACGGTCAGATTCTTCATTCCCCTTAATGCCAATACGCGAAGGAATCCATTGAAGAACCATTGACTGGATGTCAAATTGTTGCTGAAAAATACGGTTCAATATAACATATGCTACTGATACGCCTTTGTGATCAGTGGCACATCGAATCAGGTGCTGAAGTGCACTTTTGCTGTCCGTTAAAATCACAACCCTTTTAATTTTATTTTTAATGGCATATGCTATTGCCTCTGCTATTGCGTAGAGTTCCAATGCCATAATTGACATATCTTCAGGTATTTTATAACCCACAGCAATACTTTTATTAGCGTCATAGTAAGCCAATCCTAAGCTATTATTATTTTTAGAGCCATCAGTATACAGTTTGTACCAACCTTCATATTTTATTTTCAATTCTTTTTCTATGTCATATTTGGCAGAAACTACATTTAATTAATTTTTGTAAGTCTTAATACAATCTAGATTTATCTGTACCATACTTCTAACATTTATATAAGAAACCCATACATCTACATTATACATTTCTAAAATATTGTAAGAATTAATTTTAAGTTCTTTTGTTTTTTTATATGCTAAACAAAGTAAAGGTTTGTTCTTTCTTTCCCAGTACCTCAGTTGGCAAAGTGCTTCGAAAAGATGAAATTCTTAAAAATCCATGGATTTATAGGGCGCGTGGAATTTTTATTTTGTTTTAAGACGAAAATATTACGGCTTAGCTTGTACATTACTATCCAAGCGTGAGTATAAGTTTATTTCTACTACCCGCACTCTCATCGCTGTCTTATTAACTTTGAAAAGATCCTGTTAGGGCCGCTTTGATGGCCTGTAATAGCTTTTGATAAGCTGTGATCTTGTAGTAACTTTATATAGGTATATTGCAAATATATTTCTTGTGTTCGTCTCCTTTTATTCTTACATTTTTATGAAATATATCAACTAGAAAAAAATAAGGAATAAAAATGAACTGCCTAGAAAATACGAACTCAAAAATGTATAATATTTTTATATACTTCATTTTACGTAATGCTTTGTATTCATTGTAAGGAATAATTTAAGATCCGATTACAGAATTCAAATATTACTTATTATATTTTTTTATAAATCGACAATGTAAGCTATGTTCAAATAGAATCAGCAGTTTCTGGGAAAATTGCAGACATACACACATAGATACTTATATACGGGTTGAATAAAGAACCTCTTTCTTTGTAGTCTTTTTTTTATATCATATAGGAGGCAAACGAATATGCGGGTCGCCTGTTGTTAGGCGATAACCGTCGTCCATAGACACTAACAACCCCAGAGGAGTCGCAAGTGCGTTGCCAGCCTTTGTTTTGGGAAATGGAGAGAAAGGAAAAGGGCAAAGGAGGGGAGAGGGGCGAGGAGAGGAGATGGGTCTCCGGCGATGTCGCTGACCGAACGAAACGCAATAATGCAAGCACTGTTACTCCATGTCGGTTTTCTGTAAGAGGGTTGTGTTATTCCGGACGAGCCGAACCATTCATGCAGAAACCAATAATAATAATAGCTTCAGCGTGACTCTACCACCTACTAAAAAGTCGGTTAGTAATATATATCATAAGATATACGAGAAATGGTCCGTTAAGTTATAGTGAATATATGTATGATCGCTTGTTCAGTAACGTAATTTGACAAGTTATCGAACCGATAACGTTATTGAACAGATAAACTACAATTAAAGTACCTCAGAAATCGGATATTAGTGGCGACTTTATAATATAGCAGATAGATAGTTGACAACCTTTTTTCTTAACAAAGAAACAGTTACGTGTCCCAGCTTTTACTATAATCGAACTAACTATGCCAAAGTTTATTGATCTCAATGATATCAGCGGGCCTAACGAAGTTGCTTATCGACAATCACTAGCGCAAATAGAAAACGGAAAAATGTATGGAGATGACATAACTGAACGATATATCACGTGATATAGCGTTCAGATATGTCATCTCCATACATTTTTCCGTTTTCTATTTGCGTTAGTGATTCTCGATAAACAATTTGGTTAGGCCCCCAGGTTTTTCACTCTATATCTATTTTTATATAGAGAAGAAACTGGTCTAGTGTCATATAGAAGTCGTTGTACGGGACGATAAATATTTACATGGGACCCTCCACACTATGTTCGGTACTTTGAAACTCCAAACTATGATAATTTGTCCTTTCAACCAGTAAAATAAAGTAAATAATTTGAAGCTATAATAAGTAAGCGGATCAGTCGATGTGAAAAAAAAAAACAACACACGTTTTACACGTTTGTAGATATGGTTTTGAAAGTCTTAGAACAAACATTAACTTCGGTTTTCTTGGTTGTTTATTGGTATATGTTTTAATGTTATTATTGTATATGTCAAATGTTACCATGAACTATCACGCGATTGAAGGTTGTCACTCTTTAAACAGTCATGGTGTATAAACATGTATATGTAAAATTTACATATACTGGTTTCAGTAAAAGACCGATATAATTTAAATACTAGAAATAATAGCAAATTGGTCTCTCCATGTACCACACTCGATAAGGACAGTTACATTTTTTTAGGTGATATGGTTAGGTTTTATAATAAAACTCCAAAGGAAATCGGTAATGACCGATTTGTCAAATAATGATTTCAGTCATCATGTCAAGCGGGTTTTAATGTCTAAAGGCTATTATAGGGTGGATCAATATGTGAGTAATGGTGACCTCTGGAAATGACGCCCCTTCCTTTGCGTCCACCATAAACAAATGTAACTAATAGGTCTTCTTTCAAATCAAAATAATTTTTGGTTTGCTAAGAATTCTAATTTCAAATTAATTCTATTTTAAAAACATGAAATTCTTTTTCCAAAAGTAGTCATTTGTTTATTGATTAGTATTACATTTTCATCGCATTTCAATCTTTTTTGTCATCATGGATACGTTAAAAATTCGAGTAATTATGGAATATGAGTACCGTCGTGGCAGCAACGCGGCACAAGCGGCACGCAACATCAACGACGTTTACGGAGCTAACACTACAAACCAACGCACCACCTGTTATTGGTTTGCTCGCTTCCGTTCTGGGAATTTCGACCTGAAAAATGAACCTCGTGGTCGTCCGAAGACTTTGGTCGTCAATAACGAATTAAAGGCGATTGTGGAAGCTGATGATATACAATCTACGGCTGAATTAGCAGCAGCTTTTGACGTTAGCGTCAAAACAATATTGGTCCATTTGCGTCGAATTGGCAAGGTAAAAAAGCTTGACAAATGGGTGCCCCACGAAATCAATGATCGCCAACGCGAAGTACGCGTCGAGACGTGCCTTGCACTGCTCAACAGACACACAAATGAAGGGGTTTTGAACCGCGTTGATACCTGCGATGGTAAATGGATTCTGTTTGATAGCCGCAAGTGCTCAGCAAGTTGGTTGGATCCTGGTTCAGCGCCTAAACAATGCCCTAAACGAAAACTTACGTTGCAAGAACTGGGGTTGGAAGTTCTCCGTCATCCGCCCTACTCACCAGACCTTGCGCCTACAGACTACTACTTTTTCCACAATTTGGATAACTCCTTAGCGGGAAAAAAATTCAATACCCGAGAAGCAGTACAAAATGCCTTTGAAGAATTTGTTGCCTCCCATCCAGCTGATTTCTTTAAGAAGGGCATCAATAAACTGCCACTGCGTTGGCAAAGATGCATTGATTGCATGGGTGATTACTTCGATTAATACAAATAAAAAAAACATGAAAAAAATTCGTTTAAATTTTTTCATACAAAACGGCAATTTCATAGGTAAAGACCTAATATATATGCTTGTTAAAATATGTATCATAAATAAACTAGTTTCTTACCGCTTCCTCCCGATGACTGGATGGTTATTTTTCCGTGGTAGCTTTGACGTTCAAAAACACCTTTACAGTGCCTAAACAAAATAAAGTATTTTTGATTTTAATTAAAATAAACTGAAGAATTAGTAGGTATTAAGAAAAGCGCGAGCCGCACGCTTAAATTTACATTGAACAAAATTTATTTTGCTAAGCTTCAGCCGGTCGAGCTCGCGAGAAACAGCTAGTCATATTATAAAATTTGATCATTTATATAAATAAAGAATAATATTAAATATAAAAGAGAAAATATATTGTAGTAATATAGATTACAAATCCGATGCCAAAATGAAAAAAAAAAATAACATAAAAGTTTAGGAGAATTTATTACAAAGCTATTACAAAACCAAGGTGTTAGCTCAACACTTGGCTTTAAATTTACATGTTTATTACATTTTTTTCAACGCATAGATATACCACAATTTTACATTTAAAGCTTGATCTATTTAAATAGTTCTAATTTTTTTTGCGTGCATACATTATTTTTAAAATTATCTTTATTATTAATAGTACCTGGGCGACCGAGCCTAGCTCGGTTCTTTAAAATATATTTTATATTAAAATAAACTATCAGGTTTGCCTCACAAAATTAGCATTTCTCTTACTAAAAAAAAAAAGAAAAAATATATCTTTTTTCATTTTTTCAGCCGATTTCCATCTGAGCTATTTTTGTTTTGACAGCGGCGGCGAAACTTACCTTTATATTCTAGCTATATTTTTTCATTGCCTGAAAACTCAGTCAAAAAGTTTTCTATGAATAAAATCTAGCTAGATTGATTTATTGTCCCCGAAACTACCTACACACTGTTTCACGGAAATATATGACGCCGTTTCCGAGATCCTGAATATATACAAATAATAAAATATATAAGAATTGCTCGTTCAAAGGTATTAGATAGATAGATTAGATATGTTAGTATATATGTATAGCTATATACGTACGTGTATGAGTAGAGTATAGCAGTATCACATTCATTTTATTTTATAATTTTTTTTGAGATTATCCTTTTTTTTAGCGCGTTAAGGAAAAATGATGAGAGTAAATTTTAGGATGCGCGCGTACACCGTCACGAAAAACCGACACCCTGAAGTTATCTATAGTCAACATTTTGTTTCTTTGTATTTATTGTCTGTATTGCTTTGTATTAAAACTTTCATTGTATTAAAAACTTTTTTTATATCGTTAGTGTCGTTTTTTCTACAAACGTAGAATAAAATAGATAAAATTTTAGAATAAAGTTTTATTTTGTTAAGCCAAAGAAGTATAACTTCTAACGCGTGTACATAAGCACACACACAATTTTTATTTTTTTCTATTTTGTAATATTTTTCTAGCACCTACCATTGCAAAAGTTATTAATTTTAATTTGATAGCAATGCCGCTGGAAGAAAATGCCTTGTGGTATTATCGACTGAGTGCCTTAAGCGCTCGCCTTAGGAGTTCGGTGAAGCTTTTAAGACCTTGCTAGGTCAATAGCGTAGTCAGTTCGAGGAAAAAAAAAAGCCTTGTGGTATCAAGCTCGCCAATGTACAAACTAATAAGATCAATAAAATGAAATGTTCATTATTTTTTCATTAAAAATAGCGAATTTTATTTGCAAAACGGATATCCATATATAGATAGTTCAATTCGTTTTTAGTGGATGCACAGAGAGGGGTGTTATTTCCAGAAGTCACCAAAGTTCACATTAATCCTTCTTATAATAAATTGCCTTTAGACATTAAAACCCGCATAACATTGTGCTTGAACTCACTATATGAGAAATCAATAAGGTGCTTTGGGGATTTGTCATAAAACCTAACAAAAAAAACCGTTTTTGATCGTAGTGAGTCCGAAACATGAAATTTCCCATTTATTGCTCTTTCTAGTATTTAAATTATATTGATCTTTTACTAAATCCAACTTATTTCATTTTTAGATATTATATTCAAAAATATCCAGAGTCCCGGAAAACGTGCAGTAATTGTTTATGAATTTAATTGACCTATAAATGTACATAAGGTACCTTAATCACGATAAAAGTACTTGTCTCGATGCATGAGTTAAATCTACAATAATGCAAGCGAAACCGCTAGCAAAAGCTAGTTAAAAATCAAGCTAAGTTTTAAAACGACATTGTGAAAAAGGACTTGTGGTTCCTCTACTAATTTCCCCTTACATCTTCCTAATTCAGGGCTAGCAGATGTGAACAAAGGCGTCGATGTGAAATATCGGCCGGGCCCGTTGTCCGACACGAGTGATATATCGACTCCAGGATACGCGTTACATGCTACGGTCCCTCTTTATTTGAACTAATAGCCAGTGGGGTACGGATTTTTATCGTTTTAACGGGGTTTACAGGAGTGTAAAACGGTTTGAACGGTTTTTTCATACTTTTATATAGCTTTTAATTAATGGGATTAGTCATTTTTTTTGTATTTCTGTTATCTTGATTACGTATAATTTACAAAAATAGCTACTCGTATAAGCTTCAAACGTATATACCAGTGAAAAAAATGAGATAAAATCCTGTTTATAGTTCAAACATGTAATGAAGTCACATACAATAGCAACTTGGCAACTAAACACCAATCTTTTTTATGTCATAAGAGGTAAACAATCTGGTGGGTCACCTGATGCTAAGTGATCACCACCATCCATAGACACCAGTAACACCAGAGGAGTCGCAAGTGCGTTGAGAGCCAGTGCTGTTGGAGAAGAGGCAGAGAGAGGAGGGAGGGAAAGGGAATGGAGAAGTGGGCCTCCGGCGCTCTCTCTGATTGATCGAAATTCAACAATGCAAGCACTGTTATTTCACGTCGGTTTTCTGTTTTTCTGTACTACGCCGGACGAGTCGACTCATATATACTGAAACCAGTTACCACTCAAGTTTGTCAATATTTTAGAAATACTCGCTACTGTCTTTTGTCTCTCGCTAATTTTTATATAAACATTTTTTTATCCATTTTTTTTTATTTTTCCTGCTACTTTTAATACATTTTCACTCGTACAAACGTAGTTCTGATAATTATTACTCATGCAACAAAAAATAATCAGGTATAAAGGTACAATCTTTTTTAAGGGATGCCATTAAAACATTCGGCAATTGTTTTTTTTTATACATCAAACTGTTCACATTTTCTACGTATCTCTAGTATAAAACTTATTAACAATACGAATATAATGACATTAATCAAGTGAAATAAACTCCCATTTATTATTAACGCTATGTTTTTTATCCTCATTTAAGTAACAAAGTACCTATATGATACTTACAGAGGTAATACGAACCTAACCATACGTTAATATTGTCAAGCTTGTGGGTAAATTAACTGTTTTTGCGTCAAAATTAATTACAGACAACAGTTAAATAATCTATTACATATTCTCTTTTTTTTATTGTATTTTTTATTGTAGCACGGCAAAATGACTGCACTATATCTGATGGTAACACAGTGCAATCCAAAAATAATAGCGACCACCGATTGACACACTAACCATCGCCGGTCGCCACTATCATGCCGGCCTGCAAAAAGTTGGATATGCACAGGCTGATCCCGAAACGCGACCCGCAGAAGCGAATCACTATGACGGGCTTTTTCGCCATATACATGGTGGTTGCGACCCAGTCGGGCTGTAAAGCCCTACCACCCCGCTATTGTCATTGCCTCGTTCGTTGATCAGCAGGGTGCACCACGTGCAGGTGAGGTTGGCTTGGGTGTCTCAGGTCTTACGATGTTATTTGACACGTCTTACACCCCAACGTTCTTCACATTATAACGTTGTATTTTATTTTTAAAATAATATATTTAGGGTTCTATGATGTAAAAATAACAGCTGTTGTCTTTATAAGTTCTTTTAATAACAGATATGAACAATATTAGAATATACTGTAGAAACTAAGATACATAAGAAACGAAACTTTATTTTTACAAAATGAAATTTTTAAAGAAAATGTATTTATTGTAAAAGAATAGAATAATTTAATACAAAGTATGGTCTCCTCTGCTATTCAGAACTTGTCGACAACGATTATTCATTGAATTAATGAGACTGTTTATGTCATCTTGTCATCGTGAACGCGCATTGTCATGCATTAACCTAAAATCGTAGCAAAAGGTTTATGCAAATGGGTAGACATAAGGTCTGAGAATATCGTCAATGTAATTTTCAGCATTCATGTTTCCATTTACAAAAACGAGCTCAGTTCGCCTGTTCTTCATAATACCCGCCCAAAACATAACTGTTGAGCCGCTGTATGGATGAATTTCCTGAACGCACCTGAGCCTTTCAGTATTTCCGGACCGACTATACACTCGCACCCTTCTTGTGTCAGGCTTAAACCCGAATCGCGACTCATCGGAAAACATAATTTTTATCCCATTGTTCCTGGGTCCATGTTATGCGTTCTCTACACCATTCATATCGACGAGCGCGATTCCCGTGACGAATCGGTGGGCACCTGATTGGGCGTCGAGCTAGTAGGCCGTACTCATGCAGTCGATTTCGCACAGTTTGAGGACTTACATCAACACCACTTGAAATTTGTAGCCTCAAACTTATCTCTCGAGCGGTTAATATCGCCTGGCGTCTGCAGTCAGTTGTATGTATCGGTCTTGCCGAGTGGTTGTACTCCCTTTACGGCCTGGATACTGTTAAGCGGGTTCTCCTGTATTATTGTAGCGCTGCCAAAGACGACAAATAACACTTCTATGAATGCCAAATGTCGAGATACCTGAGATTGATTACTTCCCGCTTGCAACATCCCTACAGCTCTTTGCATTTCATCTGCCATCAAATGACGTCGCTTCATGACGTAAAGAATATCTAACAATTCAATTTTGTCGCTAACTTTATTTTAATGGTTGGTAAAATTATAAAATCAAGACAAAACGTAGCAATTAAAACGCACTTAAATTCAAACAAATTCGCAGTCATTTGAATTTTATGAAAAAACAAAACATAATCAAATTTTTTTTTACAACCGGCCAGTATGTCATCAATAACAAAAAAGTTTACTTACCTACGCACTTTGTTTGAGTAAATACTTAGAAATTAATTAATATAAATGGTAAAATTTGTAATATCACGCATGGTTCTTAGATTTTTTTGATGTGTGTATATTCCCGGTACGCTTGCATAACAATTCCTCTTGTTTTTCTTCATATTTGCTCTGATGTTCCTACTAAGACTTTTTCAATAGCATAGAGTGGAAATTTCTAGAAGGCTGACGTCATTATTCGAAATATTCGATTATTTCTAATTTCAATTGGCCATGATTCATGCTTTGTTTAGTGTTTAATACACATGCAAGGTTTAACAATATATTAAAGTCCATCTAGTTATTTTGGCTACGAAGCGTGGTATACATATCAATATTTTGATTGCTGGGTAGGTAATTTTAACCTGTATACTAGCTTCGGGCATGATATGTCCCAGCGCGTTTAAAAAAAAAATCCCGCCATCGACAAAGACATTTAGTACGTGTACCACATGAGTCTATAAATCTATGGTCACAATAATACATTTAATTATACTCAAATTATATATAGTTTTTATATTGTCATATATTTGATATTATTTCCATAAAAAAATTAGCTAATTTCAAATATATTTTGTTTTTTTTTTTTTCTTATGATCGATAAAATATTGTATATTTTCTTGCAATAAGCTTTATATGAAATAAGTAGAGAGAATAATAGTAATGTTAATTGCCTAAAAAATTATTGCTATCATATTCATTTGTCTAAATTATTCAATATTTAATTTGATATATTCATATTGTAATAGTTTAATGTCTATTTAGTTCTTTTTTTTTTATTGAAGCTCGACAAAGTGACTGCACTGTGCCTGATTTTAAGCATAGTACAATCCAAAAACATCGGCAACCACCGATAGACAGATTATCCATCGCCGGTTGCCGCTGTCATGCCGGCCATAATGACGAAAGTCACCCGGTACTGGATATGCACAGGCTGATCCCGAAACGCGACACGCAGAAGCGAGTCACTATGACGGGCTTTTTCGCCATATACATGGTGGTTGCGACCCAGTCGGGCTGTAAAACCCTACCACCCCGCTATCGCCATTGCCTCGTTCGTTGATCAGCAGGGTGCACCACGTGCAGGTGAGGTTGGCTTGGGTGTCTCAAGTCTTAAGATGTTAGTCGACACCCCTTACACCCCTGGTAGTCGACACCCCTTACACCCCACCCAGTTCAGTATTTAGTGTGAAATATTTTTTCTAACCTAAAAGTATAAATAAAATAGCTAAGTTGTACATTTCGTTGTACATAATACATTTTACATAATAATTGGAATTTCATATTACATCACTCGTAATTATTCAAATCTAGTAATAAATCCAGTATTTTTTAAAACCTTATACTGCCAAACTGTTTGCTAACCTTTGCATCATAAGGTCTATTTTCGTTTGTATGGCGCTAAAATCTTTATGGTTTTTTACTACTAGAAGTCTTAATAATGGCCTGTAACTACGGATCTGTAGGTTTTTTTTTCGAAATGACTACGCTATTGACCTAGCAAGGTCTTAACAGCTTCACCGGACCACATTGATCTGTAGGTGTGTTTAGGCAGTACTTGAGAGTTGATAATTCTCTAGTTTTAGTGTGTTACTGTCTTTACATCCTTATTTAATGTCAGATGAAAGTAATATTATAAACAAATATTTGCATTATGTCTTCTGCTTAGACTAATATGGTTATTTGGCAATATTTCATGGTTTTGTATATAGTACTATATTCTACATGGCTTTCGTTTTCATAGAAAAAAAGAAAGAAATACTTTGTTATTGGTACAACCATACAATTAAATGAAACTACACAAACTAGTTAGACAAAAAAAAAAACATTTGAAAATAAAAAATAAATGGCCAATAATTGGCAAACCCATTTAGCAAAAATGTGCAATATAAATAGTACTGTTTTTCGCTGATTTTCGATGGGAGCCTATATGAAGATAATCGGACGAAATTGATATAGAGATAACACAAAATTTAAAACGAACAAAGAAATAACACAGA